>JAJOHK020001152.1:0-15543 GCA_022457215.2 Leucocoprinus gongylophorus | reverse complement strand
TATATTTATCAAGATTTAATTTCACTTTGAAGCATGTGGCTGATAAGAGTATGAGAAGAGCAGACAGTTTGAGTAGGAGAGCAGATTGGACAGAGGGGGTAGAAAGAGATAATGAGAATTAGGTAATGTTAAAAAAGAAGTGGTTGGAAATTAGAGTAATGAAAAAGGAACATTTGTTAATTGAGAGAGCTAAAAAAGAGATAATTGAGAAAATTAAAAAATTAGCAGCAAAGGACAATAAAGTGATAAAAGCAGTAGAAGAAATAAAGAAAGCTGGAGTGAAATTATTGAGAAATAAAGAGTGGCAGATAGAAGATAATTTGGTGTTGAAAGAAGGGAAGGTATATGTTCTAAGAGTGTTATATACAAGTCCACCTGTCCGGAAAACTACATCTCTGTGGTGATACCACCTCTGAACCATACAAGCCTGCCTTCCACGGCAGCCACCTTTCTCGCAACACATCTCATGGCAGTGCTGCAACCCTCTAGGTATTCCATCTTCCATGACGGAAATACTCCTATTCAACTCAGTCTTCCATGACAGAGTTAATCCTGTCAGTGTCTCAACACTGAAACTTCCGCTCAGGGTAATAGGGGTTGTTACCACTGAAACCCCAAGCATCTCCTATATTATCAGTTTGTATATAAGACTAGTAGTTACACTGTAATTCGCTAGTCTGATAATCGACGAAGATAACCTCTTATTGAACTCGATCTCTGGTGTTCAACAGCAACACACCAATCAGTACTCACTTTCACTCGGATTTTCTCTCCTTCATCTGAAGTTGCGACCATGTGGCAGACAGACGGCGCAGCACATAAGCTGAAGCCAAGGTCGTTCCACAAGTCCGCTCATCTCTGAGTCCATTCTGCGGACTTCCACCCTAGTGTGAACTGCACCTGACAAAGAGATAATAAGTTGAGATTGGAGATTATTCAGCTTCATTATGATATGCTGATAGCAGAACATGGAGAACAATGGAAAATGGTAGAATTGGTCACTAGAAATTATTAGTGGCCAGGAGTTATGAAAGAGGTAAAACAATATGTGGAGAGATATGATCAGTGTCAAAGGATGAAGAATAGAGTGAAGATGCCAGCAGGAAAATTAAGGCCTAATGAAATACCAGAGAAACCATAGCAGTATATATCAGTGGACTTTATTTTTATAACAAAGTTACTGGTGTCTAAAGACTATGATTCAATTTTGGTAGTATATAATAGGTTTTCAAAAATGTTGCATTTTGTGATGACAACAGAAAAAATAATGGTGGAAGGTTTGGCAAGGTTGTTTAGGGATAATGTGTAAAAGTTGTATGGATTGCCAGAAAGTATGATATTGGATAGAGGGCCTCAGTTTGCAGTAGGGCTAATGAAAAAGTTGAACAAAATGTTAGGAATAGAAACAAAGTTGTCTACAGTATATCATCCACAGACAGATGGACAGATAGAGAGAACAAATCAAGAGCTGGAATAGTATCTGAGAATGTACATTGATTACAGGCAAAACAATTGGTTGGAATGGTTGGCAACTACAGAGTTTGTCTTTAACAACAAAGTACATACAGCAACAAATTTATCACTATTTAAAGTCAACTATAGGAGAGAACTGAGAATAAGCTTTGATATTAGAAAAAAGGGGAAGCATGTAAAGGCAGAGAAATTTGTGAAATAAATAAAGGATAAATATAAGAAGGCAAAAGTAGCATTGGTAAAATTACAAAGAGAGATAAAGAGGTATGCAGATAGGAATAGAAAGGAGGCAGAGGAATATAAAGTAAAAGATAGAATATTAATCAGTACAAAAGATTTTTCAATGGAGTTAATGAAGAAAGCAATGATGTTGTGGCAACTACTTATCACAATGACAAATGACCGCACAAGGTAGTAAATCTCTTAATATCAGATTTAAAGTGGGAAGTTCACAAGAAAACTCAACAAGGAGTCTCTTCTTTATTAGAGTCCTATTTATACAAAGTCCACATGGTCCATGCTACTAATAATTAACCCTGCTCTTATGTCCATGCTCCTTCCTCATATTTGTCTCAAGGCTACCATGTTGTATATATATGCCCTAACATTATCATCTAGACCCTTCTACCATATTCTAGGCCTATGACATCACATCATGTGACATGTCATGTGACTGCAGTGTCACATACCTCTTCATTGTCCAAAAGAAAAGAAAAATAAAATAAAAATTGTTAATGTCCAAAGTGTCTCATAACAAATGAAGAAGTTGATAGAGAAGTATATTGGATCTTATGTGGTCAAGAAAATCATATCAGAAAATGTGGTAGAGTTGGAGTTACCAGCATTGTTAAAAGTACACCTAGTGGTAAATATAAGAAGAATAGTGTTACAACCTTAGCTTGGAGCTCAGGTTGCATTTAAACAAAGGCTTGAGAGTAAGAGAAGGGGATTGTTCAATTAGTAAAGTGTAAAGACACAGGAATGTATCTATGCTATATATATTAAGCTAGCATGAGGCAATGGTCCATAGTCCACAAGGTGATCAAGTCATAGAACAATAAGAAAAGAGCAAGAATATAGCATCTACTACATAAGGTACTGACTGAGACTACTTCAGCACAGTCAATTATATTGTTATTTCCCTGTGCTCTAGTTCATGCTGAGATCATGAGGCATTGACCATAACAAATAGTGAAGTATTGAGAGTAAGTAGAGGGACAGAAAAAGATCCTGCCTCTTTCAGTAGAAATAGAGAGGGAAAAGAAGTATGAAGTGGAGAAGATTTTGGATAGACAAGAGAGGAGAGGAAAACCAAAGTATTTAGTGAGATGGAAGGGTTATATAGTAGAGGAAAATACTTGGAAGGGGTTAGAAAATTTGAAAAATACAATGGATTTAGTGGAAGAATTTGAGAATGAGATAAGAGAAGAAGAAGAATGACAAGTAGAGAAGAGAAAAGGAAAATAGAAGACAGTGGAGATGGAGTTGAATCAAGAGGCAGAGAAGTTTAAGAGAAGTGAGTTACTGGGAAAGTATACAGAAAGAATTTTGTTTGGATGGAATGATAAGAAGTTTGAGGACAAGTATTTGAAGAAATTAGAGAAAAATTGGGCAAGATAGAAAGAAAAGAAAATAGGAGAGGGAGAAACAAGTTCCTCCAGAGTAGGAATCTTAAGAGGGGGGTACTGTTATAGTGTGCTTGAATACTAACATTTGTCTTTTTCTTTTATCTATTTTTCTTGATTTAATATTTCTTTTCTTTTTCTTTTTCTTTGATAATGAAGAGGCACATGTCATGTCACATGATGTGAGGTCATAGGTCTAGACTTTTGGAGAAGGAACTAGAAGAATAATGTCAGAACACATATATATAGCATGGTATTCTTATGGAAGATATGAGATTAAGATATGGTAGAAGTATGGACATTAGGGTAGGGTTATTTATCATTAACACAGACCATGAAACTCTTGTATAAATGGTATAGAAATGCAGCAGAGACTCCTTGTCAAGCTCTCTTGTGATCTCCACAATGATATCCATCTTTGAGATTTATTACTTGTGTCTCTATTAGTCTTTGTGACTAGTGGTTGCTACAACACTATACCTCTATGAATCATACAGGTTGTATATTTCAAATTAGGGCTTGAGGACTTGGTGAGTAGAAAACTACCAGAAGATAACAAGGTGTATCATTGCTAATACTGGAAGAGAGGTGCTAGTTTTAGTTGATTTTTAGAATAACTACTACAGTGTAGACTACCAGTGTCAGGGGCGGTTCACACCGGGGTAGAGGTCCGCAGAATGGACTCAGAGATGAGTGGACTTGTGAAACGACCTTGGCTTCAGCTTATGTGCTGTGCCATCTGTCTGCCACATGGTCGCAACTTCAGATAAAGGAAAGAAAGTCCAAGTGGAAGTGAGTGCTGAATGGTGTGTTGCCGTTGAACACCAGAGATTGAGTTCAATAAGAGGTTATCTTCATCGATTATCAGACTAGCGAATTACAGTGTAACTACTAGTCTTATATACAAACTGATAATATAGGAGATGCTTGGGGTTTCAGTGGTAACAACCCCTATTACCCTGAGCGGAAGTTTCAGTGTTGAGACACTGACAGGATTAACTCTGTCATAGATGACGGAATACCCGGAGGGTTGCAGCACTGCCATGAGACATGTTGCGAGAAAGGTGGCCACCATGGAAGGCGGGCTTGTATGGTTTGAAAGTGGTTTCACTATGGGGATGTTGTTTCCAGACAGGTGAACTTGCATATGACAACCAGATTATATACTAGTTAGTATATATAGGATAGCTATCTGGAATGTAACTGTTAAGACATCTAAGATGGAATGAACAGATGTGATCTACATTGGAAAAGGTTAGGGAGAGATAGGAGATTATTTATAGGTTGGGATAGATGTGGATAGAAACATAGGATGTGATAGTCTAGAAGAATTACTGAGGAGCTCACAACACCAACAGCCAGAGCAGGGCAATACCAGAACATTTAGGATTGTGACTCAAAGTTTGACCATAAGAAGCAGTGTTGGTCTGTGGAAAACCATAGAATTTAGTAGGAGTAAAAGAGTGTTGACTCTAAAGGAATGAGAAAACCATGAGGTTTGGCAGTATTTAGGTGCTTAAACTTCAGTTGAAGGTAGATCTCTTGATATCCACCACACTTATGCTCTAAACTCCATTAGCTATCATTACTCCTACAATTGTTGTTTCATACTTCCTGCTCTTCTAGATAATCTTCTAGATATTTCCATTAGTATTTCTAGTTATCTGGTCACTATCATTCTCTAATTACCCTAGCACCTTTTCACTAGATTAGAATAGACTGTAGAGTATTTATAATAGTTGTGTCAGGCATGGTTCACACTGGGGTGGAAGTCTATAGAATGAACTCAGAGATGAGCAGACTTATGGAATGATCTTGGCTTTAGTTTATGTGCTACACCATCTGTCTGCCACATGGTCACAATTTCAGATGATAGGAAGAAGTCTGAGATGGGAGTGAGTGCTGATTTGGTATGTCACCATTGAACACTGGTGTCAAGATCGAAGAAAATAGACTTGACTTATTTTATTTTTCTTTTCATTTTTATTTTCTTTTTGATTTATTTTTCTATTTTTTTATTTTTAGAATAACTAGGGTTAGGGTTGATTGGTCACATCGTCACATCAGTCATCTGATGGTATAGTCACAAGACAGATTACAAGACAGATCACAAAACTTGAGAGAACTTAATAGAAGATTTGAGAACAGATGATGTCATACAACATAGACACCACCTGTTGGCCTCATGGACTACACATGGTTGTTTAGGGTAGGGTGCACAGTAGTTAGCATGGACCATCTGTAGAACTATATAAGGTAGACTAGTTTGTAGAAGAGTTCTCTATCGAGTTCTCTTGTGTTACTCAATACAAGAGTTGTTCTATTGTCCAACTCTAAGGACCTTAGTTCATAATATTAGAACTCGATTCTCAGTCCTGAACTGCTTAACACAAGCCCTTCACCAAACTTACTCTTTATCCATCCTCGACCGAAGGTCAACACAGACCTTTAGTCAAGAAGACATTGCCGGACCCTAGGCTTAAGAGGTATACTAGCCAGACAGGAGAAGCTTGGCCATTCATTTGCACTAAAGCCCACTAGTGTATTATGAACATATCACCTTTTGTGGACATGTTACATACCTTTCCTATATCAGCCTTATGCTACACATCCACTTGTGGTATGTCTATACAGAGAAACATCAGTTTGTTCTTAAAACAGCTGACTAGAGTAGAACGTCCTTCTTAGAACAAAATCACATACATCTTCATTAAGACAGTAGTCAGTAGCTATGTAGGCAGGACTTGAAGAGGGCCTGCTATCACATACTGAGATACTGTCGTCTTCAGAGTACAAGTCAGAGAGTGAGACCAGCACAGGTTCTGTACTCCCATTATGCACTTCTTCACCACCACCACCACCATCACCACCATCATCATCATCACCATCACCAATTGACTCACCTCCCTCCTATAATAACATGAGTCAAATCAATTTATATGAAATCATTCGACAGCAGCAGGAGCAATTGGCTGCTATGTAGGTGCAAATCCAGGCTCTGCTGGCAGGAGGAGCAGGTGGAGCAGGTGGACAAGTAAGAAGAGAGGAAGGAAGAGGAGGAAGAGCTGAGGTAGTAAAACCTCAAATTTTTGATGGAACATCGGCAAAAGTGGAAGGCTTTATTACAGTATGCAAGCTGTATATTAGAATGAGATTAAGGGGAGAATCAGTGGAGGGACAGGTACAGTAGATACTGTCATATATACAGGGAGGGTCAGCAGACATATGGAAAGAAAATATCATGGAGGAACTGAAATCAGGGAAGGTAGAGTATGAATTAGTGGAAGAATTTTTGAATAGTTTAAAAAGAGAATTTGGTGGAGAAGAAGAGGAGTCGGTAAAAGCAGTGGAGTTGAGACAATTGGAACAAGGAGGAAGAACAATGGAGGAATTCGTACAAGAGTTTAAGAGGATAGCAAGGGGAAGCAGGTATGAAGAAAGACTATTAGTGGAGGAGTTCAAACAAGGAATGAATGGGGAGATTAGGAGGAAGTTAATGGAGGTGGAAAACCCACTGGCCTCCATAGAACAATGGTATAGGAGGGCAACGGCCCTTGATAGAAACTAGAGGGAGAGTAGGAGAGAAGAGGAGAGACTGAGAGGGAAGAAGAAAACAGGAGGAGGGGCTCCTAAGCAGGAGCAACAACAGATATTGCCATGACCATTAATGTGGCAGAGGAGGCAAATGCCCCCTCAGTAGGCAACAACAGGGCCTGCTCCAATAGAAGGAGTTGAGGGGATGAATACAGTAGTGGTTAGAGGTACAGGACAAGGGGTGGAGGCTCCTCCAAGAAGGAACCCCTATGCAATGGAGGTGGATAGAGGAAGGAATTGTTATGCTTATGGGGGTTTTGGGCATATGGCCTGTCATTGCAGGAATCAGGGAGGCAGAGTGGCTGAGAATAGAAGGTTGGATTATGGAAGAGGAGAAATCAAGGGAAATTTTGAACATTCAAATAATTTAAAAGGGGTGGAGAATCTAGAGTCCCTCGACTAGGTTCTTATAACAAATTTAATGTATTAGCTACACAAATAAATGCTGGTACATCAGATTCAGAGGGAATTAAGAGAGAAGAGGAAGTAAGGAAGTTAGAAGGAAAGACCTTAAGGGAAGTAATGGTAAAGATTGGACTAGAAAGGATAGATACTCAGGAGGAAGTAACAGTAGAGGCACTATTGGATAGTGGGGCAACTGGGCTAGTCATGAGCTCCGAGTTTGCAAAGAAACAAGGATTTAAGTTGAAGAAATTAGAGAGGCCAATAAATGTGAGAAATGTGGATGGATCGTTCAACAAGAAAGAACCTATAGAAAATATAGTGGAAGTAAACATTTATTATCAGGGATATAGGGAGAGGACAGAGATAGATGTTATTGGAGGACAAAAGTGGATGGCAATCTTGGGGATGCCGTGGTTAGCTTGCCACAATCCTGAGATTGACTGAAGAACAGGGGAGGTAAAAATAACGAGGTGTCTAGAGGAGTGTGGAAAGCAGTGGAGACTGGTACAAGGAAAATCAGAATGGGAGAAGCAGAAGAAAGAAGAAGCAAAGGAGGAAGCAGGAAAAAATGGGAAGAGAAGGAGAAGAGGAAGAAACAAAAAAGGGAAAAAATGGTGGAGGTAAAGAAAGTAGCAGAGGAATGGGAGATATGGGATGAGGAGAAAGAAACAGTGAAGTCAGAAGCAGAAGCAAAGAAATTGGTGCCGGAAAAGTTTCATAGGTGGATAAAAGTGTTCAGGAAAAAGCAGTTGGAAAGAATGCTGACAAGAAAATTGTGGAACCATACAATAGATGTGAAGAAAGGGTTTGTACCATGAAAAGAAAAGGTATACCCTTTGTCAAGAGAAGAGAGAGAGGAGGTAAGAGAATTCGTGAAAGAGCAGTTGAGGAAGGGGTATATCCAACCATCAAAGTCACCACAAATGGCACTGGTATTCTTTGTGGGGAAAAAAGACAAGAAGAAACAGATGGTGCAAGATTACAGATATCTCAACGAGTGGACGATCAAAAACAATTATCCGCTTCCTTTGATATCTGATGTCTTGGAAAACATTGGGACAAAGAAAATATTTACGAAGATGGATTTAAGGTGGGGGTATAACAATGTGAGGATTAAGGAGGGAGATGAGTGGAAAGCTGCATTCATGATGCCAGAAGGGTCATTCAAACCTATGGTTATATTTTTTAGATTGACTAATTCACCAGCAACCTTCTAGGTGATGATGAATAAACTATTTGAGTTGGTGGCAAAAATAATTAAGAGGTTGGAAGAAAATGATTTGTATGTGAAGCCGGAGAAGTGTAAGTGGAAAGTTAGGGAGGTGAGATTTTTGGGAGTTGTAATAGGACCTAAAGGGATAAAAATGGAGAAGGAGAAGATGAAAGATGTTTTGGAATAGCTGACACCAAAGTGTGTCAAAGATATGCAGAAATTTCTGGAGCTGGCGAATTACTACTGTCAGTTTATAGAAGGGTTTGCAGCAGTAGCAAGGTCATTACACAACATGGTGAAAAAGTGGGATTGGACAGAAAGACAGGAGAAGGCATTCAAGGAGCTGAAAGAACAGTTTACAAAGGAACTGGTATTGGCAGCACCAGATATAGATAAGAAAATGAGAATGGAGGTGGATGCATCAGATTATGCGATGGGAGGAGTATTATTGATGGAGTGTAAGGATGGGTTGTGGAGACCAGTAGCCTTTCTTTCTAAATCATTGAATGAAACAGAAAGAAATTATAAAATTCATGACAAAGAAATGTTGGTGATTGTTAGAGAATTAGAAGCATGGAGGCATTTGTTAGAAGAAGTGCAGTTTAAATTCAAGATCTGGACAGATCATAACAATTTAGAATACTTTATAAAAGCACAAAAGTTAAATCAGAGACAAGCCAGATAGACATTATATCTGTCTTGATTTGATTTTACCTTAAAGCATGTGGCGGGAACCAAGATGGGGAAAGCAGATGGACTTAGTAGTAGGAGATCAGATTAGAAGGTAGGGGTAGACCGAGACAACGAAAATCAAATATTTATAAAAGACAATTGGATTTGTAATATGTATGAAGTAGTAGTAGAAAGATCTGAGGTAGATTTGTTAGAAAAAATAAAAAAAGCAAGGGGTAAGGACGAAGAAATAGTTAGAGTAGTAAAAGAGATGAAAAAGGCAGGAGTAAAAGAGTTACGAGGGAACGAGTAGTAGATTGAAGGAGACATAGTGCTAAAGGAAGGGAAAGTATACATGCTGAAGAATGAGGAGTTAAGAGCAGAAGTAATCTGGTTACACTATGATATACTGGCAACTAGACATAGAGGAAGGTGAAAGACAGTGGAATTGGTGACGAGGAATTATTGGTGGCCTGGGGTGACAAGAGATGTGGGAAAGTATGTGGAAGGATGGAATTTATGTCAGAGAATGAAGAATAGGACAGAGGAACCAGCAGGAAAGTTGAAGTTAAGCAAGGTGCCAAAGAAACCCTAGGCATATCTGACAGTAGACTTTATTACAAAGTTACTGGTAGTAGCAGGGAAGAATGCGATATTAGTGGTGTGCGACCGGCTATCAAAGATGACACACCTTGTAGCTATGATAGAAGGAATATCAGCAGAGGGATTAGCAAGGTTGTTCCGGGACAATGTATAGAAGTTACATAGGTTGCTGGAAAGCATAGTATTGGACAGAGGTCCACAATTTGTAGCAGAGTTAACAAAGGAGTTGAATAGGATGTTGGGAATTAGGACAAAGTTGTCAACCGTGTTCTATCCTTAAATGGATGGGCAAACAGAACAGATAAATCAGAAATTGGAACAATATCTCCGATTCTTTATTGAACATAGACAGAAAGATTGGCTGGAGTGGTTAGTGGCAGCAGAATTTGCAGTAAACAATAAGGTTCATACAGCGACCAAGATTTTGCCTTTCATGACAAACTATGGAAAGGAATTAAGGATGGAAGGAGACATTAGAAGAAAAGGGAAGGTAGAAAGTGTGACGGAATTTGTAGAAAGGATGAAAAAGATGCATGAGGAAGCAGAAGCAGCTTTAAAGAAAACATAAGAAAAAATGAAGAGATATGCAGATAGAAATAGGAAGGAGACAGAGAAGTGGAAGAAGGGAGACAGAATATTATTGAGCACTAAGGATTTGGTGTTCAAAGAAAGACTGTTGTAGCAACCACTCGTCACTCAAGGACAAATAATCTCACAACGAGTAAAGCTCTCAGTAGGGCTATCAAGTAACGAATAGGGGAATTACAAGAGAACTCGACAAGGAGCTCTCGCTGCATTGCTCCTCTATTTATATAAATACAAAGTAGTCCATGCTACAACAATGTGTTTCCCTCATGTCCATCACCATGCTTCTACCTCATGTCCATTACTTATTCTCTGTGTGTCTACCTTAAGGCCACCATGCTTCCCACATGTGCCCTGACGTCATACCTTTAATCTCCGCTATACATGTGCACACCATGTGTATACCATGAGGAACCCATGTCCCTTGACATCATCTCCTAACCCTAACTTCTTCTAGACTCTTTCCAATCCTTCTAGACCCTAAGTCCTTCCAGACCACTCTAGATTCTATCACATGACTTCCAGGTCACGTGCTCTCCTTCCGTTGTAGACTAATAATATACTACTGTCCTATTCCTGCCCACTAACCCTAACCCTAAAGTCTGTCCACACACTCGTCTTATAACAAAGACCAACAAAGAAGTTGACAGAGAGGTATGTAGGGCCATATGTGATAGAGGAAGTGGTATCAATGAACATGGTAAAATTACAACTATCAAGTTCAATGAGAATCTATCCAGTAGTAAACATAAGCCGGATAGTACGATATAAGGAACAAGTGAAGGGGCAAAAGAAGAAAGAGGAAAAACCAGTGGAAGTAGAAGGAATCAAAGAATGGGAGTAGAAAAAATCTTGAACAAAAAGAAAGTAAGGGGGGTAGAAAAGTATTTGGTGCAGTAGAAAGAGTTCATGGCAGAAGGAGATACATGGGAAAGAAAAAAAATTTGAAAAATGCAGAAGAAGCATTAGAAGAATTTGAAGGGAGAATGAATGTGGAGGTCAGGAGGCAAGAAAGAATAGATATGGCAAAGGAGAGGGACTTCAGAAGGGAAAAGCTACTAGGGAAGTTTACAGCAAGAATGTTGTATGGATAGGATGATGGAAAATTTGAAGAAGAAAATTTGAAGAAGTTGGAGAGAAATTGGAGAAGGTGGAAAGCAGTTTCTCTGGAGGAGAAACCTTAAAGGAAAGATAATGTCAAGATTGAAGAAGATAGACTTGACTTATTTTATTTTTCTTTTCATTTTTATTTTCTTTTCGATTTATTTTTCTATTTTTCTATTTTTAAAATAACTAGGGTTAGGGTTGATTTGTCACGTCGTCATATTAGTCACCTGATGGCATAGTCACAAGACAAATCACAAGACTTGGGAGAACTTAGTAGAAGATTTGAGAACAGATGACATCATACAACATAGACACCACCTGTTGGCCTCATGGACTACACATGGTTGTTTAGGGTAGGGTGCACAGTAGTTAGCATGGACCATGTAATGACCTTAAGCTTGAGCTTAGATTGCAACTAAGGCAAAGACTTGAGGAAGATCAAGGGAATAATATAAGTGGTAAAGCATAGGGATACAGGATAGTATCTATGCTATATATACTACAAGCACATGAGGAAACCGCAAGTAGTCCGTGAAGCAGATGAACCGTACAACATGAGGTAGCCAGGAGAAATAAATGAGGTTGTGGCATCTACTACATGAGGCGCTGACTGAGACTACTTCGGTGCAGCTGATCATTGTCAACATACCCTTTGCCCATGTCCACGTTGTCTCCTGAAGGTCTTGATCGTAACAGACCATCTGTAGGACTATATAAGGTAGACTAGTTTGTAGAAGAGTTCTCTATCGAGTTCTCTTGTGTTACTCAATACAAGAGTTGTTCTATTGTCCAATCCTAAGGACTTTAGTTCATAACAACTGAAGATTGAGTTTAATAAGAATTATCTCTGTTGATTATCAGACTAGTGAATTACAGTGTAACTACTAGTCTTATATACAAATGGATAGTATAGGAAATGCTCAGGGTTTTAGTGGTAAAACCCCTATTACCCCAAGGGGAGGTTTCAGTGTTGAGACACTGACAGGGGTAACTCCATCATGGAAGACCAAGTTGAATAGGAGTATTTCCACCATGGAAGATGGAATATCCAGAGGGTTGCATCACTGCCATAAGATGTGTTGTGAGAAAGGTGGCTGCTGTGAAAGGCAGACTTGTATAATTTGGAGATGATATCACTGTGGGGATGTAATTTCCGGATAGGTGGACTTGCATATGACAAGTTGCCATCTTTAGAAAACCTTATTCTGTCCTCTTAGGTTTTTCTGAAGATTATAGAATTCCACATAACTTCACAGACTTTGCTTAGTTGTTCTAATACTTTCTCTTTAGCTTTTACTATTTGCCCTTTCTCTTGTTTCTGAAATTATAACCACATAACAAGTAGTTGGTACTATATTAATACTTCTTAACTTCCACTTAAAGCAAGAACCATGCTTAATATTTCATATTGGATTTAGGTGTCTGTCTATCTGCAGAGGAGATTTTTCAGTATACATACAACATTGAAGCAAAGCAAGCTTGAGGCAACTTATACTTATATAAGCAACTATTACAGCCACTCAACTCTCTGCCCTTCCTCCCTCACAACCAACTCAAAGCCCTCTTCGACTAACTTTCTCAGCTCCTCCTTGCATTTCATTTTCCACCCTCCGAAGCACCCACATGCAGGATTCATATCCAAATTCAAACAAAACTTAGGAATATGTAAGACCTCCCTTCGTTGCCTCAGGAACTCAGTGAACAAATCACCATGAATGATAGACAAGGACTGTTTGGGAACTCCACGGAGACGGGTAAAGACGCTGGTATCGTGGTCTAGGTTGTTCGTAGAGAGGTCGTGAGGAGAGGGAGACTGGAAGGAGAGAACATGAAGAGAGGGGAGGTAAATGGTGTGGATCGGGAACGATGGAGACAAAGGAGAGGACAAGACTGGAGTGGACGGTAAGGACGTTGGAGTTGGTAAAGAATAGGAGGATGAGTAAGAAGGTGTAAGTAGCGTGATGAGCTTCTCGAGGAACGTATGGTCGTCTTCCATCACAGTCAGGTTTCGAAGCGAAGATCCAAGAGCATGAAATATTGTCTTTAAGACTGGTAAAGGATCTCCGGAAAAATTGCGAATATACCCAAGCTCGAGATCAATAGGTGGATTTTCAGGCAATCGCATGAGGAAACTTGTCAACGTCTGATCCCAATCCGAACTCCACGATGCTTCGCCACTAAGACTCAACCGCTTCAGATTAGGGAACGACATGAATCGGAAAAGCGCATCATCCCAAAGACTACCAATACAACACCAATCAAGCCATTCGAGGTGCGGGAAGATGATGGCATCCTTTATCATTTGGCTGATAGAACTATTCCTCACAGCATTGGGGTGATGAGATTGGAAGGACGTAAGATTGTGGCAACGCCTAAGCAATTCAAACGCGACGTTGGTATGAGCGTGTCTGAGGTAGATCGTGGTTATACGTTGCCAAGGCAGAATAGGAGTGACTTTGATGTTTACAAATGTCACTTTGATGAGGGAGGGAAGGTTTGATAGGTCAATGCGCTCATCGATACGCCCGGAACGCAAAGAGAGATTGGATAAATGAGTAAATGAGTCTGAAAGAAGATGCAACCACCGCACCGGCGCATCCAAAATCAGTTTCCCGATCCTCTCACCATTCTCATGGAATACGGTGCGTTTGAGAGCATCCAGATGACCGTCAACTTGGTCTGGATCATCATATAAAACTGCATCCTCAATCTCCCATTTCTCGTCGATGGTGAGCTTAAGATCAAATTTGAGTGGAGATGCACGTGCGAAATACGTGCGAAGGAGAGCAGAGGTGTCGTCTGGGGATAGATGATACTTCCAGTGCCAGTCTAGTTTCGCCCAAAGTTGAGGCATGGAAAGGACAATTTGACGCCAGCGTGATGAAACGGCACTTAGTGCAAAAACAGGAAGAATGAGCGGTTTGGCTCCATTGGGCCTTCGAACTCGCTGATGAGAAGAATTGTATGAGGATGGCGGACAAACATAGTAGAAGATGGTGATGAGGATGTTAGATGGAAGCCTGGCCTCGAGAGACTGGGTCTCGTTAAGCCTGCGACAGCGAGAAGCTCGCTCTTTGTACAAATGGAGAATCGCTTCATCTATTCCGTTAATTTCTTGATAGAGTAATTTGGATTCGACGTCATCGACGAAATGCAAGTTTGCATCAGAGGTTGAATATGCGGGAATTGTGGATGCTTGACAAGAGGAAGAGATTTCGGAGGTTTTCTGAACAGAGTCGGGAGAGTACCTGCATTGGGGACAGGTCGAGGGAATCATCATGTGAGGGAAGATGGGCTTAAATTCTCCATGTTATATGGGAGAAGAGTATACCAGATATGGATATTCCCAGGAACCTAGCCGACCGGAACGTGATTTTCGAGTTGCAGTGAATCCTTGAGCATTTGGAGAGAGGGAAATCTGAAGTGATTTTTTTGTTCCATTGAGGCAGACATTGATAGGAATAAGCATAGCAAAAATGGCCAGGCAGAGGTGAATTTTCTCTTTGAAGCGTGGTTGATGTGTAGATACTAGATAATGCCTAAAAGCTAGTCAAGAAACTAAAACAAACTTAAAATTTGTCGGTAGGATTTCCAGGCAAAACTCATAAAGTAACATTTATCCAAGACAGTTGATACATAAAAATTTATCGAGCCAGGGAGAGAACTGGGAAGAAATGAAAACTCAAATCCGAGATCCGTCAGCCCCGATTGAAATTCCACTCGATCGCGTGATGTGACGGAGTCAATTGATGTCACTCTTTGTATGGCAACTCAGGAGCTTATTGCTTTCAGAATAAACCGGGACAATGCCACCACAGCAAGGACTCTTCGCCGTTCCCTATGGTTCCGCTCATAAAGCAAGAACAGGATATATGGCCAGCGACATCGTTGAGATAGGACCAGGTGGTGGAGGGGGAGCAGTTTACGCGCGCCATGGACACGCTGCAACACCTGGCCCTAGTTCACGAAATCATGGTAAATGGTCATCCTAGTATATCTGTTTCCAACCTGATCCTACGCATGTAGTCGTCCTCGACGATGGAAAGAAAGAGAAGCGGAAGAGGGAGATCGCAGGGAAGCTTGGGAAAGAGATGATTGATAGGAGAGAAGAGTGCGTTCTTTTCTTTGGTTTCATTCTGGTTTGCCCATGGTGTTGCGCTTGCACAGCGGCCGTTACTTTCATGACCATATTTCCCGATTGCTTGGTACATCTGTACAGCTATCTCTTCGACCGGAGACAAGCCCGATGTACAACCTCAGGCTATT
>JAJOHK020001151.1:0-15551 GCA_022457215.2 Leucocoprinus gongylophorus | reverse complement strand
ATCTAGGTTTGAGGTTGCTTCTTTGCATGATATAGTCAATTGTGTCGGACTCAATTCTTGTTTACAAGTGTATTCAACCCCTTTGTTTCATTGTATTTGACCTCCATTATTCAAGTTCGTCTCAATTCAGTTGAAAGAAGAGCTTCACAAGTTATGTGTCCAAGTGTTAATCTTTTCAATCGTTTGCCCAGTCGACGGGCCTCCTTCCTTGCCTGACATCCCATATCTGCGTTTCCTATTGCCAACAACTTCTCTGACACTCGACGAGTTTGTGTAGGCCTGTTTCCCCTGGGTGCCGGCATTTGAAGCTTGAGATTTTGGGTCCGCTGAGCGTCCATATTCTCCCCGCCTTCAAGCCCAGTTGTGACGATGACAGCAGGCTCTTCCACGGGATTATTTGTCGCTGTACAGTAGTTCTTGACTGATGCGCCTTTGATTCTGGAAGCCATTAATTTCCACAAAGTAAGACTTATGATCTTATGATCTTATGATCAGGCGGTACAGCCTCCACATTTGGAATGTGACCGATCGTGTCCTTCCATGATGGATAATACTCACACCTTTCACTTTCACTTCCATAAAAACTATTCTGGTATAGATTAGACAATCATGGTTCTAGCTATCCCATTGAGCCAGAGCAGAGTTCCTGGTCTTATCTGGGCAGAAATTGTTAGGATGACTGAGCTGAAGTATGTTCAACTACTGATATAGGTATCATTCTCACTTATCTTATTTGGTTAGGCTAGGTCAATTGTTTTTCATTTAACACTATAGATCATAAAATCAAGGATTTCAAGGATGCTCATCTATGAAAACTCAATAATATATTTGAAGACTCCTTACAAGATACCAAGTCAATTGCCATTATATTTGATGCTAGCATTAAAAACAACATCACTATGTCTATAGCTCATATTTAATCAGGACAAAACATCATTGCTAAAACTATTCATCATGCTATTAATATCATGTCAACTGAGACAGAATTATTTGCAATCAGATGTAAAATTAATCAAACAGTTCAATTAAATAATACTTTATGCATTATAATAATTACTGATGCTATTTATTCAGTAAGATATATATTTGATTCTTTGTCTCATCTCTAGTAAATCCAGTCTATTACTATAGCTGAAGATCTCAGATCCTTCTTTGAGAAGAACATTTATAACTTCATTGAATTTTGGAACTGCTCTAGCAAAGCCAAATAGATTCATCATTTGGTTATCAATAAACAAACAAAGAAGTATAACCTCAAACTAATCTTCCCATATGAATTATTATGGGATTTCAGTATAAAAGACAAATGTGACTCAATTATTTGAAACTAGCAAATAACATTCCAAGCATTAAACTTCAAGAAGAATCACTTTCTCAAGCTACTCAATGACAATTGTCTTCCTATTAAGCCTGTTTATACAAAGAATGGTATTTGGTTAAGATTGATCAGATACTTAAATTTCCTGTGTATGAGAGTGATAAAAATAATTATGAATTATAATCTTATAGGTAAATATCAACCAAGGTTTTTTCTAAAGAAGAATTTTAGCTATTTATGTGGATACTATTCTATTGCATTAAGGTATTATATCCTTCATAAGTGTAGGAGATATAATAATTACTAGAATCTCAATAGAGAGTCTTTTAATCACTTCATTGTTTTCCTTGAGTTTAACTCTAGAGCATTTTCCTTCTATGAAGGAATCACTTAATAGTAGTTCTTCTATTATTAAATCTTGGCAGTTTATCTTTATTTTCTTTTTCTCTTTCTTTCTTTCCTCTTTTTCTCTTCTCTTCTCTTTTATATAAGTAGTTATATTGTAACTACTATAGTCTGTTATTATATCCTATATAATAAATTGTTGATTTAAAATAAAATAAAAAAGATTAGGGTTAAGTATAACATTACATGTAAATGTCACACATGTTATAGTCACAGTAATATGATCATATATTACACAAAAGAATAAAGAAAATTCTAGAATAATAATGTTATATAATATAATTATTATATACTAATCTTATAGATAATATATAGTTTTTAGAGTAGATGTTATAATATGGTTGAGCAGTAATATTTTTTCTTTTTCTTTTATCTATTTTTCTTGATTTTATATTGGATTTTTACTTTTATTTTTCTTTTTATTGATGATAAAGAGGCATGTGACTGTGGTCACATAACATATCACATGATGTGAGGTCATAGGCCTAGAGTAGACTAGAGTAGACTAGATAGATAATATCAAGGAGCATGTCAACAGCATGTCTATCTTATAGTATATATATAGTATACTTATGGATGATATATAGACTTTAGAATAGGATAAATATTAAGTAGTATGGACTATGTGTAAATTATATAAATAGAATAGCAATACAGTAGGGACTTCTTATTGAGTTCTCTTGTGATTTCCACATTGATAGCCTACTAAGAGCTTTGCTGTCTTATGTGATTATTGGACTTTGCATCTAGTGGTTGCTACAACAGTAGATTAAATATATATAAATCTTATACAAGGTTTCTTTTTTAACTTAATACTAAGTTTTAAGTTATAATACTTATATATCTTATTATTATCATTATTATTATCAACAATTTACTACACAGGATATAATAGTAGACTATAGTAACTACACAATATAATTACTTAATTAAAAAAAAGAAAAGAAAGTTAAAAGAGAAGAAAAAGAATAAAAATAAATTCTTAAGAGATTTCCTATTCTAATTCCAAGACTTTTGTACCACATATAATCTAAATCTATACTTACCAATAGAAGTGTAGTTTATAATTAGTCTTGTAATGTAAACATATATTGAATTTGATAAGCTGAAATGATTTAGCCAAACACTACCCTTAGAGTATGTTAGACAAATAGACTAATGATTATTGTCATTTAATTTAAGAAAGTTCCTTCTCTTGTACTCTGAGGCTTGGAAATATATTTACTATTACTTAACTATGGCATTGGATTCTTTTTTCCTACTAAACTTCCACAATATCTTGCTTGGGAATATGTAATCAATTTTAATGCATTTTGACTCTTTTTGAAGAAATATCTAAGATTCTTGGACATTGCAATAGAGTGAAGTTGATATAGGTGAATAGATAAGTCAAAGATTTATTTAGTAGCTGGGATTACATCAGTGATAATAATGATACAAGCAATGTCTTGCAATTGTATTGCATGATTTATCTTGTATCTAATAGAAAAAAGTTTAACTTCCATAGACATTACATTTATGATATAGTAAACAAATTTGGCAATAACTTTTTATTTTCTATATATATAAGAGACTGAGATAGCTGCATTATTCTTGATACTAGCATCTACAATGATGAGCACAGTGTTTTGATTTATAAGCAAATTCTTAATGACATTATTTAGTCTGTTACAATAAGAAGTCAATGTGTTAGAATTCTTTTAATTTACTAAAAGAAAAGAAAAATGATCTGAAAAAGTATCTACTAAATGAAAGACAGAAAAAAGCTCCTTATTCAAACTGTCAAAAGAAGATAATACTTTGTTTAAATGATTGTTGATGTTTATTCTAGAACTCTTGATTTTTAAACATTGCTTAATCATAAGATAAGATGTAGCAATGTGATATAATATAGCTATCTTGGAATAATGTTTGTTTATAAAGGTATTGATCACATGCTGTTTGGATAGAGATGCCACTCATAGATAGTAATGTTGAGAATAAGCCTAGCTATAGTCTCAATTCCCTAGATTGGTGATGTATGAAATACTCCTGTAATCTATAATACTGCTCTCTTCTACATTTTCTTCAGTTCTTTGAGGGGTTGGTACAAAGGCACTCCTTTGAAGTACCAAAGTTGAAATCTGTATAATGTGATAGGAAGGATACATGTTCTATACAATAGTCATTTGTGGATTGGTGGTGAATCTCTACTTACATTTTCATGCTCTTAATTATGGAAAGAGGGTTGTTGGTATAATGATGAATATGTTGACAAAAGATAAGTTTCTTATCAAAGAAAAAGCCTAAATATTACTAGATATCTTTAGGATGGAGAATAAGATCTCCTAGAAGTTGAAGATCCAAGAGAGGAATATAAGGAGTATTCATGGACCTTGAGAAATAAAAGACCTCCAATTTGTTGCATTTAATAACTAGACTGAACTGGTTAAATAGTGAGCAAATAATAATATAACTATAAAAGATATTCACATTGCATTTTCAAAACTTTCTTTCTGAGAAATGAAAAGACTATCATAGACATAATGTAAAGAGCCAAAAAAAATTGGAGAAAGAGCAGAACCTTGTTCTACATCTACATTTGCTTTAAAGAAATGGAAAAAAATTAGTTCCACACATTTTACATTTATTTGTTAACTAAATAATTGGAAAATAAATAAGAGATGTGAGAATCAAAACCAGCTTTGTCAAGAGTCTTTGGAAGAGGTTAATAATTTAAGAAGGGAAAAAACTAAGTAATGTTAAATACAAGAGTGCTAGTATAAAGTCTTTTTGTCTATCATATACATATAAGATGGGTCAGATAAATACTAGCATCTATAGTTAATTGTTATTTGATATCTCTCATTTAATTAGAATAGATGAAGTTTGAAGTAATAGAGTATACTTGAAGTCTAATACTTATGACTTTTTCAACAAGTTTTCCTAATATATTAAGGAAAACAATGGGTCAAAATGTTTTAGGAGTGTTGTAGCACAGTTTATCTGGCTTAGAGATGATGATAGACATTGACTTCTTGAAATAAGAGAGCCAATGCCTAAGGTTGATACATATATTTGCTATATTGATGAAATTAGTAATACATTTCTCTTCACAGACAAACACTTTGAGGTGTTTTCAGAAAATACAATCTGATTCTGAAGTAGATGAGCTGCTATATTTGTTAATTACTTTAATAAACTCTAATTTAGAGAAGAGTGGTAATTTGGCTTGTTGATATAATAGAACTTTATTTAGTAGTTGAAGATTTATTAGTTTATCTTAAGCAGCATTGTAAGACTAATAAAGAGCTTGTTATAAGTTATTCAAATCATTATAAGAGTGACTGTTGAATTTAATAGCTTCTGTACCAGATAGATTTTGTTTCTTGACCCAATTCATTAGATCCCATGATTTCTTGTTAGTCCACATGATTTCTTGAATTTTATTGTTAAAAAATTTTTGTTTTGCTATTTTAACTATTTTCTTATATTTAGTCTAGTTTGTTCTTCTCTTGAATATTTGATATATGACAAGATTCCTATTGCATTCTTCATTCCACCATATCCTAAAATATTTAGTAATATTAACATATTTGGAATATTTATAACATAATTTCTCTACAGTAGAAGCAAACTCTCAAGCTATCTCTTCTAGCTTCTCACAATTGAGAATGTTAGTTATATTAATACAACTAATCCTATTTCTCAATTCATTAATGAATTCTTTTTTTCTTTGCTATTCTTGACAATAGTTAGTTTCTTTTCTTGGATCAATTTCTCCTTGATAACAATATGAACTGATAATCAAGCATAGTCAGAAGGTTTACAGAGATTAGTTTAAATGGAAGAATTGTTGAATTTTTCTGCATTGGTATAGAGAATCATAAGATTTAGAACTAAGTTAGTATCTTGAGAGTTATTTGCATATCTTATTGGTACTTGATTGATTGGCATTGAAATTTCTAAATCAAAATCTCCTGTTATGATTAAAATGTTATTCAAGTTAACCTTAGTGTTATGAATCAAGACTCAAAGTGTTAAGTCAAGAAACAACTCTTGTATTGGAGTGACACAAGAGAACTCGATAGAGTTTCTAATACAAAGTAGTCTACCTTATATACTATTACCCATGGTCCATGCTAGCTACTGTGCACCCTACCCTAAATGACCATGAGTATGACATAAGGCCAGCATGTGTTGTCCAAGCTGTATGATGTCACTTTGTTCCAGAACCTTCTACTTCCTTCTCCCAGTCCCGTGATCAGTCTTGTGACTATGCCATCACTTTGTGACTGATGTGACAGCGTGACTGATAAACCCTAACCTGAGTTGCTCTAAAAATAGAAAAATGAAAAAGAAAAAGAAAAGTAAAGTAAAATAAAAATGAAAAGAGGAAATAAAATAAAGTCCACCATCAACGATCTTGACACTTAGTATCCTTAAGATACTTTAAGGTAGATTGATGTTCATCTGAATAGACATTGATAAAAAAACACATAATGCTGCAATTGAAAAAGAAAAGGAGATTAATGTTTCTATAACTCAAAATGTCTCTCCTGAGTCTCTCCTGAGTGAAAAGCATAATCTTATTAGTTTAGAGTTGATATAGATGAGAATTCTTGAATGTTCATTCACAGTATTTGGAGTTCTTATAAACAGAGTCCATGACAGATGATTCAGAGCACCTATAACCTTATTACCTTCTTTAGACAAGAAGCTCAAAATATTACAAATAATAGACCAGAGAGAGTCTTGAATGAAAATAATATCAAAATTCTTATTATTTTCTAAAAGAGTGTTAGTAAGAAGTTTGTTCTTGCAAATATTTTATGAAAAATATTTTTAGGAATTTTGAGATTATTTTTACCTATACCCATAGCCAAGTAAATTAAGTTAGCCCTGATTTCTTAGAGCTTCTGTGATTTCTTATTATACTAGTTTCTGTTGAATCTATACTTTCAGAAAAGACAAGAGTTACTATCCACTTGGTGTTTACTCTTGCAATTGATACACTTAAAAGAGTGAGTATATGGTTTATCTTTCTTAGTTTTCAGTCTAGGAGAGTTCATCTTGAAGTTGGCTTTATAGTATTATACCATTTTCTTGTAATATTCTAACTTATATGGTTTGTTGTACTCTTAATACTTCACTTTATGTATATAATACACAAATGTTGTATGTCTCTATTTCCAGTAGTTCTTGTATTATGGGACCCCAGGATTCATATTAGTTTCTCTAATAGTGGGAATATATCTATCTATATTGAAAAACCTGTTGATAAGACATTTAGCTTTTATTCTATTTTGAGAGTCCTAAATGTTGATCCACATTATTACCATGTTAGACTTAGGAGAAGCTTTGATAAACTGAGGACAAGATACCAAAACAGTGTTATTGAAGATATAAGTCCTCTTGATGATACTCTTGATGATATCTGATGTTATAGAAAGATTAATATCTTCAACAAAGTAAGGTATACCTAAAATCTTGAGATAAGATTCTGATTGTGGAAGTCTAGGGCTTGTAACATCATTAGTATCAACATCATTTATATTTTTAATGTATATTTCTATAATATTGAGATCTGAAGTGGCAGTTACTTTGTTAGTTGTAATGACTATACCTTTATTGTATAAATACATAAAATCAGCCAAAACATCAGATTTGACTTCTTTTAATAACCTATTAATATTAGCAATATAACTTTGCTATGACTTTATTAATGTTGAGTAAACTCATGGATATAATAACTTGTTTCCTAGATGGTTCTTTAGTTGTTATATTAATTCTTGGTTTGTCTTTCTTTGTACTATTTAAAACCTTGTAAATTTCCTTGACTTTCTGAGCTGATAGCTTTGGAAAATACTCTTTGATTTTGATAATGTTCTTAGTGTTTTTCTTCAATAATTAAGTATATGATTGTCTATTAGGTCTAGAAGTGGAGATAGAAGTTGAGATTACCTTGTGAAATTTAGATTTTTCCAGAATACTCTTACTTGGCCTAGAAGGAATTAGAAGGGAAACCTTTGAAATGTTAGCTTGTTTACTATTATCCAAATTAAATTGTTTGTTGTTCAAGAAGTTTTTTATAATCTTTGTATTGAATTGCAAAGCTACACATTGCCTAAAAGAGCTATTATTCTTGTCAGCTATCAATTTGTCCCAACTAGATTTATAAATAGAAGAAAGAAAATCCCAAGTAGCAAACCTGAACTCTGAAATATGAGGTATATCCTTAGCTGTCTTATTCTCTAGTTTCTATTACCTAATAAAAGCTATCACTCTGTAAAGTGAGCAAGTGATATTTTTAGTATTACCTTCTAAGTATTTATTAATTCCAAAGAGAGAAATTGGGACAGAAATTACCATCCCACAACTATGGGTCCACAGGTTTGTTGACTGAATATAGAATTGCTGAAAATTCTAAACCTTGAGGTACACATATATCATTAATTAATGTTTTATGAGAATTTAGCATGGATTTAGTTGTATTAGCTATGTTTGCAGAATCTTTTCCCCCTTCTTTTAAGAATGTGTAGGAAAGAGTAGAACTTTCAATTTCACTGAGTTTGGCTTATTCTGCCCAAGTTGGATTGTTAGTGAGTACTTAGATACAATTTGCATAAGCTATAGAGAACATATCAGAGTATACCAATGATTTTCTAGAAATGTTAGTACTGGAAGATATTGGCTGACCTCTAGGAGTATTGACTTCCATATTCATTAGTATACCTATAGGAGGTTCTTGTAAATTACTTTGAGGATTTGTGTTAAAAGGAAACAATATATTCATTGAAATTATTTCAGGTACTACCATATAGGATGGTAGTAAGGAAGAAGGAAGTGATGATACTCATGTATTACTATAAGTATTTTACCTCTTATAAACAAGTTATCTCATTTTCATTCTCTGTTCTTACTTTATAACAGATTAAGTCAATTACAATATTATTGTTTTTTGTCACATCAAAAAGTGAATAAGTGATATCTGAAAATCCACAAATAAATCTCTGGTGAAAGTTATTAAATTCAAGGAATCCTTACAGTATTACAATTCAAAACTCAAAGTGTTAAGTCAAGGAAAAAAATCCTATATTAGAGTTAACACAAGAGAACTCAAAAAGTTTCTAGTCCAAAGTATCTGTTATGATCTTAGCTTGGCTTAGGTTACAACTTAGACAAAGACTTGAGTAAGAGTAAGAAATGAGTCAATTGGTAAAGTGTAAGAATATAAGAGAGTATCTACAGCTATATATATCTAATAATTATAAGTAATATATATATTAAGAGCAAGAAAGAAATAAGAAAAATATAAGAAAGCTTTCACTACTACATGAGGTACTGACTGATTATATAATGAAGAAAACACATAGCACAGCTGATTGTTGAGTTATAAAAAGGTAACTCTAACACATGTTGTTTATAAGTAGTTTATCTGTTAAACATAAAATATTGATTATAATAGTATTTATCTTATATATATTAGCTAGTAGTTTGTGTAAGACTAATACTAATTTACTTTAAGGCCATGTATTGTCTAGAATATTAGCATATGACAATCATGGTATATAACATTATTATTCTGGAATCTTTTATATTTTTTTATATAACATGTGATATGTATGACTGATATGTGATATCTTGTTATGATATGTGTATAACTATTATGATAGTCACATGTGATATTATACTAAATCCTAATTCTAAATTCTTATATAAAAAAATAAATGAAATAAAAATGAGATAGAAAAATAAAATAACCAAGTTCATTATCTTCAACTCTGACATACAGATTAGTTTAAGTTTTTAAAACATACTAGTTACAAACTCCAGCTATCTTGAATAAGTCTTAACTTGGTTCTTGAAAATCATCAAACTCTCTAGTATTCAGATAAAGATTAGAATGTTATATAAATACATAATCATAATATATTGAGATTTTTGTAATCTGAAGAAAGCCATTCTTTTTCTTGATGAAAAACATTAGTATAGTTATGAAAGACTTAGAGACGTATATCTGATTAGTTCAGAGATTTTTAGCAAGAAAGATATTAAGCTCTAATGTCAGAGTTACAAAGTTTGGACTCAAGTTTTTTCTAATATCTTTTCATTCTCTTTATATTTTCTTTTCTTTTTTGAACTAAGAGTTACAGGCTAACATGGTAAGTTGGTCACAAGTCACACTGTTACAAATCAAAGATCACATGACTGGTTACAGTCACAAGGACACAATGAAATAATATAAAAGGTTCTAGTGTAATGATATTATATAGTATATGCAACACATGTTGACCTAAGGCAAGCACATAGTCACTTAGGGTAGGCTGAAGTGGTAGGGCATGAACCATGAGCCAGTAGTATGTAAGGTAGACAATTTTGTACAGAGATCTTTATCAAGTTCTCTTATATAAATCTTATATAAGGTTTCTTTTCTTGACTTACTCTAAGGTCTTAAGATTGTAATATCTGATTGATGATTAGCTTCAGAAACAAGTTCAATAGCATGGTCTCATCTGTGATGGTCTAGAAGTATGTTAAAGATCTTTTCAACAAAGACTAGCTTAAATTTCTGAATATGGGAGAGAAGAATAGAGATACTTCTATCTATTACTTAATTTTATTAGAAAGCTTTAAAAAGGTATATTGAAGGGGTTACTACAACATGAAGGTCCAAGTCCAAGACTTTAGGGAATAGTTAGGTTATGCAAATTTAATCTTCTAACTTCTTATATTCACTAAATATATAAGAAGTAACTATCCACTCAGAGTCTTCTGCTAATATAGGAAAGAGTTCTGAGTAGTAGAAACTCAGTGTATATATCTAATACTTATTTGCTCTTCAAACATCTTAACAACTAGAGTAGCAAGTAAGGCAATATACTATTATTTCTTCTTTTTACCAATTACCTTTAAAGTCATAAATTTTGAGTCAGGTGAATTTCAAAATAAGGCTCCACTTACCCAAACTAGAAATAGCAAGTAAAGTCTATTTTAAGCATTCAGATAGTGCTTTTTGTCAGGTACAGTTCATACTAGGAGGCAAAAGTTTATAGGTTGGTTTAGTGTTATGACTTAAAGCTCAAAGTGTTTAAGCAGTAAGACAGCTCTTGTATTGAGTAACACAAGAGAACTCAATAGAGTTCCTAGTACAAAGTAGTTTACCTTATATACTACTACTCATGGTCTGTGCTCACTACTGTGCACCCTACTCTAAATGACCATGTATATGACATGAGGTCAACATGTGTTGTCTATGTTGTATGACGTCACTTTATTCCAGAACCTTCTACTCCATTCTCTCAAGTCCCGTGATTAGTCTTGTGACTACACTATTGACTTGTGACTGATAAACCCTAACCTGAGTTGTTCTAAAAATAGAAAAGAAAAGAAAAAGAAGAAAAATAAAATAAAGTGAAAAGAGAAAAAATAAAAAATGAAGTCTACCATCAACAATCTTGACACTTAGAGGTATAGAAACTCTATATAAAGAGTATAGTAATGTGAAATTTCTAGAATGATTTTAGCTTTTGTGCTGTGCTATCTGTCTGCTATATAGTTTCTGTTAGAGTTAAAGATGGTAAACTTGATTTATTGTTATTTCTTTCTTATTTTATTTTTCTTTTATTTTCTTATTTTTAGACTTAGAGTTAGAGGTTAGTGTTAAATCATATGTAACTGTCACAAGTTACACAATTACATGTTACATAGAGGGACAAAAAATATTTTGGAACAATAATATTATATAATATGTTTACCACATATTGATCTTATAGATTACATATAGTTTTTAGAATAGGTTAGATAAGGTCTTATATAGACCAATTAACTAGTATATATAAGATAGACACTTTGTACTTAGAACTCCATTAAGTTCTTTTATATTAACTAAGACAAGATTTCTTTGTTGACTTAACTTTGAGTCTTCAATTATTAACAGAGATTAAGTAGAAAGGAGATTATGCTAGGATATAATAAGAACTATATAGTACTAGCCCTTAACTGTATACTAAAGAATTTAAAGAGAATAATATCAGCATTAGGAATTAAGAGAAGGTATAGAAACAATAATATAAAAAATAATTATAATATATAAAACCCTTAAAAGAGCTCTCATAAATATAAAAGAATGAAGTTAGAAAGGATATTGAAGGAATATACAAGTAAAATCTGCTCACAAATGCTTTTTCTTGCTAACACACTTCTAAACAGTAAACCTTACACTATGTAACAAGTTCTTTTGGAAAATCTAGTGAATAGATTGCAAAGCTCTTTAAGAGCTTCCAACAATACTATCTATCTTAGACAATGTATTCCTCAAGTTAAATCTTACAACTAAAGATACTAACTGATACTTATATCATTAGTCTTTTCTAGACTGCTAGAACTCTCCAAAATATGTCTAGAAGTGATATTAGGTACTAGTAATGCTCACTTAATAAAACAGAAATTAAAACTGCTCTTGATTGGGAATATTTGAATAGGAATTCTCTTCTTTACCCCCCTTGACTTGTAGCTTATATATTAGTTTAAAAATATAAAGAATGGATCTAGAGAATAGAAACTAAAACCATAAGAAGGCTTTCTGAAGTCTTGTGAGAACATAGCTATCTCTTTATTTGCAACCCAAAATCAGCCTAATGCTTCTTTTCTTACTTATGAGTGTTGATTCTTCCCTTTGCTAGCATTTTTACCAGTTACCTCTACTTAAGAGTATATTCATGACTTTTCTAGCTTCTTATCAGTTATGTTCTGGCCTTATTCTACCATTCAAACATTTGTGACTATGTTGATTGTACTCTTAAGTACCTTTTTCTTGTAGTTAGTCTTTCTTGAGTAGATAACATTACTTTCTAGTATAGTTCTTTTATTCCTATTTCTTTAGCAAGTGGGTAACATTGCTTTCTTTATAGTTTCAGTGTTCTTATTCTCTTTAGTGAGCAGATAACATTGCTTTCTCTATAGTTCTCTAGATAACAGTATTATGGCATGTTTCTGTTATTACTAAGTAGCTCTGTGCATATACAAGCTGGAGTGGTAGATACTAGGCATTTCACAATACTATACTAAGTCTGTTTTAATAGGCTCTAAGTCTGAAGTCTGGTTTGTTTAATAGCTACCACATCATCTCTCTAATCAGTATCTATTTGAGAGAACCTAAGATGTCATCTAGGAGTATAAAGTCTTCTTGCTAATATCTTCAAAGAGATCTTATATGCTTATAAAATTATGTTCTTTCATGAGAAAGCATTTTCTGGAATAATATCATAATAGTCACAACTTTAGGAGACAGAACAAAGTCTGAAAGAAATGAATACTGATATGATGTATTGCTATAAATTACTAGAGATTGAGTTTACTTAAATATTTAATTATCAGAATATAGCACCAAGCAGAGGTTTTTTAGTGATGAGATACTGAAAGGGATCAATAGGGAGACTATACTATAGAAGACTGAGTTCAATAGAAGTATCTCTGCTATAAAGAACTGAGTACTCAATTATTGATTGCATTACTACTGTGGAAATGTGTTACAGAAATTATGGCTATTATAAAAGATAGGCTTTTATTTGAAATTGTGTAAGACATCTTTACTGTAGAGAATAGGCTTTGAGATAGGTGGACTTAAAATATGATAGTATTCAACAAAGCTCCAGTTGACAAAGGTTTCTATATCTACAGAGTTCACTAGCACTTGTCAAAGATATGTTAGTGGTTTTTAGAGAAATAGGTAAATATAGTAATGTTTTTCAAACATTAAGAGTATTAAGAGTATTAATAGTAGATTATAGAGAAAGTTCTATTTATCACTGAGAATATTAATCAGAGAAGAGGGAGTTAACACAGAGCAGATAAATAAGTGTATTTAACAGGTTACTATCATCTTTAGTATATCTAAAGTATAGTAAACCTATTTACAAGTGGCTGGAATACACAATTTACTGGTTGCTTTATATAAAATACTAGTTGTTTATACTACTGTTTGAGTTATCTACATAATATGATTCATATAATTCCAGTTGTCATCACATCTCAATATCTTTTAAAGTATTCAAGTTCTCAAAAAGTTTCTTTTATTGCTTAGTGATTAATTATCTGACATCTAATCTTACTAAGTACTTCTAAACTATGTAGTTTGGACTCTGTATTTGTAATATCATTTGGTTGGTATAGGATAGGATTTTCATACAATATTCACATTTATTTTCTGTTTCTATTTTCTTTATTAGAACTTGGCTAAGAAATTGTGATATAATTTCACATGTGATAGTTATCTATATCACAAAGTGTGATGAAAGTGTGATAAGTGTTATAGCTTGGTTATATATATTATGGTCACAGATACATGATTATATGATATAAGAGAAAATTGTAGAAGGTTTTAGAACAAATAATATGACTACAGCATGTTAGCTTTATGGATAGTACATAAACTTTAGAGTAAGTTAGTTATAGTGTGTATACAGAACATGGTCTAGAATAGACTAATTTGTATGGGGAACTGTTAGAGCAACTGAATGAAGTTTGCAGGATATTGTTATGACATCTAGTCTATCCTAAATATTATAAGTTATATAGATAAGAGTTATTATTTTATATAATGTATAATGTGATTATTCTAATGTATTATATGATACTGTGATTATGACTGTGACCATCATGACAGTTACATACAACATCACATTTTTCTATTTTTAATAAGTTTAAAAATAAGAAAAAGGAATAGAAAGGTTAAAATAGAAAGATAAAAAATAAGAGAGACTTAAACTAGAGAAGAGAAATGAAGAAGAAACAAGTTCACTATTTTCACTTCTGATAGGTATATAGAGTTCACAATTTTTAGACAAATTCTAAGTCTATTATTATAAACTACATAGTATATAACTCACTTTTAGATAAATTTTGGTAGAACAGAATAGAGTTATATAGAGGCAATAGCTATTTTAAATATTTAAATAGTCTATACTAATCAAGTAGAACATTAGGCAAAACACTATTGATCTAACTTTGAAATGATTATACTAGTACAATATTTCTTTTAACTTAAACTTCTTTAAGTAGGGTTTGAATCCTGTCTATAGGAGATACCTAGTATTTAGAAAAAAGAAGGTGTTATGATTTAAGACTTAATAACTAGTCAATGAAAGAACCTTATATTAAGATTAATATAAAAGAACTCAATAGAATTCTTAGTATAGAATATTTACCTTATATTAATATATTATATAATATCATTCTTCTAAAATCTTCTATATTTATTTATATGTTATGTAATTGTGTGACAGTGACAGTGACATGTGACTAAGTATAATATCTTGTCATAATATGTAACAATTATGATAGTTATATATAATATTATACTATAATCTTAACTCTAAGTCCCAAATAAGAAAATAATTGAAAATAAAAATGAAAATGAGAAGATAAAAATAAAATGAACAAAGTTCATTGTCTTCAATTCTAATAGAAGAGTTGCTAAGTAGACAAGTATACATAATTGTTATACTAAAACTTGGCAAAAAATAGAAGGTCATACTAATTATCTTACCATTTACTTATAAAGAGTTAAAAGTATTAGTCAAGTTGTTGGTTAACCTATTTAGTTTGTCCATTAGTCTATAAATGCTAAGCAGTAGATTTTTGTGGCTATCACTAATTTAAATAGTTAATGGATTACTAAATAGTTATATACTACTATTATAAGTTCTACTCTAAACTATATATTGTTAGGCACAGTTCGCACTTGAAGATGAAAGTCTATGGAGTTGGCTTAAATATGCATAGAGTATAGAAACTTCATGCAATAAGCTTAGTAATGTAGACTTGTTGGAATGACCTTGGCCTCAAC
>JAJOHK020001150.1:0-15554 GCA_022457215.2 Leucocoprinus gongylophorus | reverse complement strand
GAGAAAAGAAGGGGTCAAGGATACTCTGTCAACAGGATCGGTATTAGCATATGCGGAAGCAATAAACGCCGGAAAAACGGGTTGATAGAAGCAGAATTCACTTGTCCAGTGTGAGACTTATCAGCTCGCTGGGGAATTCATCAAGCCTCACGACTTCCCAAGAACAGCTGCAGATGTGAACGGTGATAGTCTATTAAAATATCAAGAACATCAGAAGTCCGAGTTTGTCCATCTGGATCATCAGATACCAACTGGCATTCACCAAAAAACACACTTCCATATCAAGGTCACAGCTAACATTATACTAAAGCACACTCTCTTGATTCTTTAGTTCTTAATTTTGTTCTTAATATAATATAATATAATATAATAGTTAAAAAATTAAACAGACAAATTAAAACTTGATTATTAGTTTAGTTTTGTTTAATTTACACTCTCCTAAGCCCTTTTCTCCACTGTGACAACACTTTCCCATTGTTTCCAGCAGCATGGCATCACAAGTGGTTGATGTGAATTGCCAGCAGAAAGAAAGTATACAATAGAATTGTGGGCAGACATTGGACAGACACTAGATGGTATATGTTACAAACAATAATGCCTTATATTCTATAGATGTTTGTCTTATATGTTACATGCATTGGACATATGTTGGGGTTTGTTTCATCATTGTGTTTTATATTTACTATATTTTCCTTTTTTTTAAATCAACAATTTATCATAACTCTTCTCCTGAGAAATCAAAAGTCTATTGTTAACAAATGAAAGAATTGAAAATGAAATAGGAGGTAAAAGATTTTTGGTTCTTTTTTTGAATATATGAAAAATGGAAGCAATGTAAAGAGCTGAAAGAATAGGAGAGAGTATGGATCTTTGTCCTACACCTACATCAGCTTTGAAGAAAGGAAATATGAATTGGTTCCATATATATTGAGGTTGTCTGTTAATTAAATAACTGGAGAAAAATTAGGAAATTCTGTTATCAAAACCCACTTTGCTCAGAATCATTGGAAGAAGTTGATGATTTAAGAAAGAGAAGAATTGTATTATATCAAACACTATAGTACTTGTGTGACAACCTCTTATCCATTCTGCTCATATGAGATGAGTTAAGTAGATATCAGTATCTGTTATTGAATGTTGTTTGATATTGAATGTTGTTTGATACTTTCCATTTGGTTTGGATAAACAAAGTTTAAGGCAATAGAATGAATTTGAAGTCTACTGCTTATCACTTTCTCAATTAGTTTTCCTAGTATATTAAAGAAAATAATAGAATAAAATGTCTTTGGGATATCATATAGTAGTTTGTTGGGCTTAAGAATAATAATAATAATAATAATTGAGGTTGATTTCATAAAATGAGAAGGCTAATAGCTGAGATCAATACACAAGTTTGCTATATTGACAATGTTAACAATGTATTTAGTATTGTCTATTATCTTTGGAAGGTGATTCCAGGAAATATAATCTGGACCTGAAGTCGATAAACTGCTACATTTATTGATAGCATTAATAAATTTAGCTTTAGAAAATAGAAGCCATTCTACTTGATAACATGAGAGGATTTTATCCAGAAGTTGAAAATTAATTAGCCTATCTTGAGCTAAATTATAGAATTGATGAAGTATTTACTACAAATTGTTCAACTCATTGTATGAAAGTCTATTAAATTTGATGGCTTCTGTAGCTGGTAATTTTTGTTTCTTAACCTAATTTATAAGATCTTATAGTTTTTTGTTGGTTAATACAATTTCTTGAATTCTATTGTCAAAAAAGATTTTTTTAGCTATTCTTACTAACTTCTTGTATTTGATCCTGTCTGTTCTTTTTCTAGATGTTTGATAATTGGCTAGATTCCTATAGCACTCTTCATTCCACCATGCTTTAGAATATTTAGTAATGCTAGTACTTCTGGAATACTTATACCAGAGTTTCTGTATAATAAAAGTGAATTATTGAGTTTTGTATTCAAGCATCTTGCAGTTAAGAATATTAGTTATATCAATACAACTTATCCTATTTCTTAGCTCATTTATGAATTCCTTTTCTTTTCTGCCATTCTTGACAATAGTTTGTTTTCTATCTTGAATAACTTCTTTTTCAATAGTAATACATACTGATAAAAGAGCATAATTAGATGGACTTCTGAAAGTCAGATGAAGTTTGATAATTATTAAATTTCTCTATATCTGCTTAGAGAAATATTAGATCTATAACTAAATTTAAATCTTGAGGATTATCTATATATTAAGTAGATACTTGATTAATAAATACTAATAATTCTAAATTGAAACTATCAGCTACTTCCCAGAGTATATTAGTATATATTGAATGATGAGAATATGGATATGGTAGATTCCAATCACTATCTCTGATATTGAAGTTCTCTATCATAATTAGAATATTATTCAAATTTACCTTCATATTCTTTAGATACTTTAAAGCAATCTGTTGATTATCTAAATAAATGTTGATAATAAAACACAAAGTGCCATAGTTGAAAGATAAATGAGATTGATATCATAATAATCCAGAATATCTTTTCTAGGTGAAAAGTATAACTTGATTAATCTGATGTTGATATAGGTAATAACTCTTAGATAATTATTATTACTAATTAAAAATCTTATAAATATAATCTATAAAGAATAATAAAAAGCTTTTATGATAACTTCTTATTCTTCAGAAATAGAGCTTGGAATATTATAGATTATTAACTAAGAAGGTTCTTGAATAAATAAAAATAAAATATTTTATTATTTTCTAAAATAGTATTAGTAAGTTGTTTATTCTTTCAAATATTTTATTAAAATTTTTTAGAGTTTTTAAATTTATTGTTTTACCCTGTTTATAGCTAAGTAAACTAAGTTTGCTCTAATTTTTTACAACTTTTGAGACTTCTTGATATATTATTCTTGGTTAAATTTATGTTTCTCAAAATAGACAACTATTACTATTTGCTTAATGTTTATCTTTACAGTTAATATACTTAAATGAATGAGAATAGAGTTTTTTTTTTTAGTTTTAAGTCTAAGAGAATTTGTTTTAAAGTTGGCCTTACAATATTATGCCATATTTTTATGATGTTTGACTTTATAGAGATTATTGCATTTCTGGCATTTGGAACTATATAAGCAATAAGTAAATGTTATATGTCTTCACTTTTAGCAATTTTTTCATATTGGAGAATATCTATATTTATATTAGTATCTTTAATAGTAGCAATTTAATAACCTATATTAAAGCATCTGTTGATGAAGTTTTTTGCTTTTGAACTATTTTGAGAATCTCAAATATTAATTCAAATAATAGCCATATGTTGTAATGACTACTAGTCAAAAAGACCAATAGAATTACTAAGGTAAACTTATAAGTAAAGTATCTTATAGAAATCACAAGAAAACTTAACAAGAAGTTTCTAATGTATTCTTACATTATATATACTAGTACACATAGTCTGTGCTCATGATAAGTAACCCTACTCTAATGTCTATATGTTATTTATAAATGTACAATATATACACTATGAAGTAAATATATCATTGATATATATTTTAATATTATTCTTCCAGTTTCTTTTCCTAGATTCTAGGTTTATGATATCATGTCATGTGACATGTCATGTGACCATGGTCACAGGCCTCTTCATCATCTAAGAAAAGTAAAAGCAAAAACAAAACAAAATAAATAAAAAGAAAAGAAAAATATTCAAGTTCAGGCACACTATAACAAAGAAAGGTTGTATAGTATGGGGAAGTAGTAAAGACTATAGATAAACTATTATAGTATGCTTAAACCTTTGGATTTTATTTTTATTTTATTTTATTTTTATTTTTCTTTGATTTCTTGGATAATAAAGAGGTATGTGACTGTGGTTACATGATATGTCACATAACATTATGTTATAAGCCTATAATGCAAAAAAAGAGGCTAGAAGAATGATGTTAAGATGTATATTTATAGTATATTTATAATATATAGTGTATATATAGTATATTCATGAATAATATATAGACTTTAGGGTAGGGTTATTTATTGCTAGCACAGACGATATACTTGCAATATAAATAGGGTAGCAATATATCAGGAACTCCTTGTTAAGTTCTCTTGTGATCTTTATAAGACTTTTATAGTATAAGACTACTTAATATACTATTGACTGTCTTGGTTAGTAGTTGCTAAAACATAAGCTAGTAGGTTTCACAGTTAAGGGAACTTGTTTAGCTAAATATGATGAAAAGTTGGGTTCTCTTATACTATTTGCCTAATAAGTATTACTACCATTATTATTTTAGTTTCTTGTTTTATCTACTTGGTAGACTTTTATATTTTTCTTACCTCAATTGTTCTTCTTCTTTTTTTTATACTATTCAGACAAACCTTTATTTCGTAACTACTACTGCTCTTTTAGATGTTGCTGCTGAAAGTTCTTCTACTAAAGTTATTTATTTCTATATGAAATACTAAAGTAGTAAGTAGCGTTAGTAGTGTTAGTCTTTCTGGAAAACTCTATCTAGATAGCAGAATATACAACATTCCAAGTAAGGTTAGAGATGGATATGTAGGCAAAGAAAAAAAAGACAGAAATAGAATTCTATAAATAAGATATTATAAATAACAAAGTTATAGCTCTCAGAGTGGAGGAAATATTGTAGTTATTTTTATGAAGTCTTGCATAGAGAGAATCGAGCTTAATAATCTGGAGAGTAAGGTCCTTATTACTAGGGATTTGAAATAATGATCTTCTGATAGTTAGTAAAAACTGACACTAGATTAGACATCTTTATGAGAGTCTGTAAATAAATTCAGAAAAACTTGGCAATAGGCTGGCTATATATTAAAAAGATTTCTAAAAAAGTAAAATTGAGAATGGCCACTTATTGTCATATCCTAATCCAGTGTCAGAATTGAAGATAGTAGGCTTTAAATATTCTATTTCTGTTTTTTATTTTTTATTTTATTTTAGAGGAACTTAGGATTAGGGTTAATGTGACATCACTAACATACTGTCACATAACAAAGTCACAGTCACATGATCACATGTCACATAGAAGAGTGTAGAAGGTTCTGGAAGAGTGAAGTTATATAATATATTTTATATATGTTGACCTTAAAGCAAATATATGACTGTTTAGGGTAGGCTAGAAATAGTTAGCATGGACCATAGAGTTTTAGTATATAAAGGTAGACAATCCTGTACAGAGTTCTCCATTGAGTTCTCTTGTGTTGAACCTTAATACAAGGTTTTTTTACTTAACTCACTCTAAAGTCTTGTAATTGTAACATTAGAACTTAATTACTATCTCAAAAAGACTACTCAATACCAAGCCCTCTTTTCTTTACTCTCTACTCATCCTCAACCAAAGAACAACACTGCTTTTTAGTCAAGAAAAATTACCAGACTCTAAATATAAAAGGTATATTAGTTAGGCAGGAAAAGCTTAGCTATTTGGTTGTATCAAAGCCCACTGGTGCAGGTAGATATATTACCTTGTGTGAACATGTTATATACTCCTTTCTTGTATCAACCTTGTGCTACAAGTCTACTTGTGACTTGTTTATATAAGGGAATAACAGTTATTCTTAAAACACTATTTAGAGTAGAACAGTTTTCTTAAACCAAAATTATTTAGTTTTAGTAGTTAGTAGAAGAAGTAGTCAGTGGATGGTGTAAGATAGGACAAGAACAGAGCCCACTAGCACTTACAGAGATTTCTTCATTGGAGTACAAATTGAAAGATGAGATCAGCATAGGTTCCACACTTCCCCTATATATATTATCTTTTCCTGCACCACCACTATCATCACCATCACCAATCAACTCTCCCCCCTCTTATTATACTATGAGTCAACATGACTTACATGCAATCATCAGGCAACAGTAGGAGCAATTGGCAGCAATGCAGGTACAGATATAAGCTTTGATTGCAGGAGAAGCAGGAGCAGGAAGAGGGGTGGAGGGGTCCAATATAGGATCTTATATGGAGATGGCCAAGCCATCAGTTTTTAATGGAGAAGCAGAGAAAGTAGGAGGATTTATCATAGCATGTAGGCTTTACTTAAGGATGAAGATGAGAGAAGCAATAGTAGAGGAGTAAGTTCAGTGGATTCTATCATATATACAGAGAGAATTAGTGGGTGTGTGGAAATAAAACATGTTGGAAGATTTGGAAGCACGAGAAATAGAATATGAATCAGTAGGAGAATTCTTGGCAGGATTGAAAAAGGAGTTTGAAGGAGGAAATGAAGAAGCAGTGAAAGTGGCAGAGTTGAAAAGATTAGAGCAAGGAGGAAGAATAATAGAGGAATTTGTACAAGAGTTTAGAAGAGTAGCAAGAGAAAGTGGGTATGAGGGGAGGTCATTAGTAGAAGAGTTTAAGAGAGGAATGAGTGGAGTGATTAGAAGGAAGCTAATGAAGGTAGAAAAGTCTCTAACAAATATTGAACAGTGGTATGAATGTGCTATTAATTTAGATAAACACTGGAGGGAGAGCAAGAGAGAAGAAGAGAGGTTGAGGGGAAGATGAGAACAAGAGGCACTGGTTCCTAGACTACAACAGGTGCCATGATCTCAAGTGTGGCCAAGAAGACAAGAAATGCCCCAGCAATGGGTTTAAGTAGGACTTGCTCTAATGAATGGAGTGGAGAGGACAAATGTGGAAATAGTACATCCACAACAGAGGGTAAGGTTGGCCCAACACAATCTACATATCATGGATATGAATAAGAGAGAGAACTGGAATTGTTATAACTGCAGGAGTTTTGAATATTTAGCTAGAAATTATAGGAACAGAAACAGAATTGTGAAGAGAAAAAGACTGGAATATGGGGGAAATAAGAATAATAGACAAAGAAAGATTGGAGGAGAGAACATGTAGCAAAATTTAAATGGGAAGTGAGACTTAATACTCCTTGATTAAGTTTCAACAATAGGTACACAGTACTCAGTAGAACAATGGATAATACATCCTGCTGTGACCTAAACAATGAGGAAGAACTAAGAGAAGTAATGGTGAAGATTGATCTAGAAAGAGTAGACACATAAGAAGAAGTAACAGTAGAGGCATTATTAGATAGTAGGGCAACAAAGTTAGCAATGAGTTCAGAGTTTGCAAGGAAGTAGGAGTTCAAACTAAAGAAGATAGAAAGATCTATATATATAAGAAATGTGGACAGTTTCTTTAACAGAGAAGGTTCTATTGAACATATAGTAGAAGTAAATATTTACTACCAAGAGCACAGGAAAAGAATGGAAATAGATGTAATAGGAGGACAAAAATAAAGTGTAATTTTGGGAATGCTATGGTTAGCTTACCATAATTCTGAAATTGACTGGAAAACAGGAGAAGTGAAGATGATGAGGTGTCCAGAGGAGTGTGAAAAGCAGTAGAGGCCAAAGCAAGAGAAGTCAGGATAGCAGAAGCAAAAGGAGAAAGAAAAAAAGGAAGAAGAAGGAAAGAAATGAGAGGAGAAAAAACAAAGAAAAGAGGAGGAAAAGAAGAAGAGAAAACTGAAGAAAGAAAAAATAATAGAGATAAAAAAGAAGAAGTGGCAAAGTCTGAAGAAGAAGCAAAGAAGTTGGTACCAGAGTGCTTTCACAAGTGGATTCATGTATTTGGAAAGAAGCAGTTAGAAAAGATGTCCACCAGGAAGCTATAAAATTATATAATAGAGACAAAGGAGGGGTTTGCACTGAGAAAAGGAAAGATGTATCCATTATCAAGAGAAGAGAGGGAAGAGGTGTATGAGTTCATCAATGAACAATTGAGGAAAGGGTATATCAGACCTTCAAAATCACCTCAAATGGTACTGGTGTTTTTTGTAAGAAAGAAGAACAGTAAGAAGCATATGGTATAGGATTATCAGTATTTAAATGAATGGACAATTAAAAATAATTATTCTTTACCCTTAATTTCTGACATTGTAGAAAACATAGGTACAAAAAAAGTATTTACTAAATTAGATTTATGGTGGGAATATAATAATGTGCAGATAAAGGAAGAGAATGAGTGGAAGGTGGCATTTATGACTCTGGAAGGGTCATTCAAACTAATAGTGATGTTCTTTGGATTAACAAACTCATCTGTGTTATAAGACAAAAGTATGGACAGACTTTAAAGTTAGAGTTAGGACAGAGATAAGATAAGATATAATAGTAGTAATTATTAGTCTATAATGAGAGGGCATGTGACTGGGAAGTCACATGATATAATGTCATAGGTCTAGAGTGGTCTAGAAGGATCAGAAAGAGTTTAGAGATAGGATGACATTAAGGAACATAGGTTTCTCATGGTATACACATAGTGCATGTATAGTCAATGGAAATTAAAGAATATGATATCAGAGCACATGGATATGGCATGTTGACCTTGAGGTAGATGTATGGTAGATGAGTAATGGCTATGAGGATAGGGTATGGACATTAGGGTAAGACAATGTATAGTTGTAGCATGGACCATGAGACTTTATATAAATAGTCAGTAAAATACTGTTGTGGTTCCCTGTTAAGTTTTCTTGTGAATACACAACTCGTGTTCCTACTAAATATTTTCTTCTTGAGATTTATTGATTGTGTTTTCATTGAACATTGGTCTAGTGGTTGCTGTTATGAATCAAGACTCAAAGGGTTAAGTCAAGAAACAACTCTTGTATTGCATAACACAAGAGAACTCGATAGAGTTCCTAGTACAGAGTAGTCTATCTTATATACTAGTATCCATGGTCCGTGCTAACTGCTGTGCACCCTACCCTAAATAACCATGAGTATAATATGAGGCCAGCATGTGTTGTCCATGCTGTATGACGTCACTTTGTTCTAGAACCTTCTACTTCCTTCTCCTATATCCCGTGATCAGTCTTGTGACTATGCCATCAAGTTGTGACTGATGTGACAGCGTGACTGATAACCCCTAACCCGAGTTGTTCTAAAAATAGAAAAAGAAAAGAAAAGTAAAAGAAAAATCAAATAAAAGAGGGAAAATAAAAATGAACAAAGTCTACCATTGACAATCTTGACAGTTGCCACAACAACCTGCAATGCTCCAGACCATGATGAATAAGGTTCTTAGAGATCTAATCAATACTGGGGAAGTAGTGAGTTTTATAGATGATATAATAGTGGGAACAGAGAAAGAAAAGGAACATAATGAAGTAGTAGAAGAAGTAGTAAGGAGACTGGCAGAAAATGATTTGTATGTAAAGCCAGAAAAGTGTAAGTGAAAGATAAAGGAAGTGAGATTTCTGGGGGTAGTAATAGGACCAGAAGAAATTAAGATGGAGGAGGAGAAGATAAAAGGAGTGTTAGATTGACTAGCTCCAAAAAGAGTCAAGGATGTACAAAAGTTTTTAGGACTGGCAAATTACTATTGCTGGTTCATTAAAAATTTTGCATTTATAGCAAGACTATTATATAACATAGTAAAAAAAGATTAGAAGTGGGAATGGACAGAGAGGTAAGAAGAAGCATTTAAAGAGTTGAAGGAGAGGTTTATGAAAGAACTAGTATCAGTGGTACCAGACTTAGATAAAAAAATAAGGATGGAAGTAGATACATCAGATTATGCTACAGGGAGAGTATTGTTAATAGAGTGTAAAGATGGGAAGTAGAAATATATTACCTTTTTATCAAGAATAATACAATCAGCTGAAAGGAATTACAAGATTTATGACAAAGAATTACTTGTAATAGTGGAAGTCTTGATAAAATAAAGGCAATATCTACTGGATGCCACAGAAAAATTCATAGTTTAAATGGACTATGAAAATATTAAATATTTCTGAGAATTATATAAACTTAATAGATGGCAAGCAAGATGGTACTTGAAGTTGCAAGACTATAACTTTATACTATGATATATTCCAGGAAAGATGAATACAAAAGCATATATATTGTCTAGGGAAAAATTAAATTAGATATCAAGTATCACAAAATAAACTACTCACTTATTTATGATATCTAAATCTTGGATGCACTTTCAGAGGTTTAAGAGTAATTTAGCAGTTCAATAATGATGACAATGATGATTAAGATTAATATAGATTATAAAGAATAAAGATTGATGATAAATAATATTATTAAGTCTAAGGTCTAATCTTCAGATACAGAAGTATATATATAAAAGAGTAATAGTCTGTGCATAAGCTGTTACTATCACATAATCAAAACTTATATCTGATGGGAGCTGTCATTTATCATAGTAGCTGTTAGGCTAATTTTAGAAGGTAACTAATTATCACTACATTGATATGCTTGTATCTCTATGAATACTTATTGCTATGTAATATACTATATATTTTTAGAGATAAATTAATGAGTGCTTTTCAACACAAGTTTGATCATATAAATCTGTCTAGTTGTTTATGAAATATTAGCAAACAAAGATTTTATAGTTATTGATGACATAATATCTTAGTTGTTTGTTGTTGCTTTTGTATAGACAGCCATCATTTGGGGCTTTACAGTGCAACTTAGTTTGTAAAAATTGGTTTACTGGTTGTAGAGATACAAGCTGAATGAAGTTTATAACAATAAGGAGGACAATAAAAATGTCAAAATACTCAAAGATGAGTTATAGATGAGAAGAGTTACCATGGAAGCAGAAGTAGTAGTAATTTGAGGAAACCAAATAGTAGAAGAAACTACTTTACTGGAAGAAATTAGAAAAAATCAAACAAAAGAATAGGAAGTATAAAAAGAATTAGAGAAAGATAAAGGACAGATATGAAAAGATGATGGGATAGTCTACATGGATGGAAAAATTTATGTTCCAAGCAATAAAAAGATATAAGAGCAAATTCTACAAGAAAATCATGATATAGCAAATATAAGATACCCAAGACAACAAAGAGTGCTTGAGTTACTTAAGAGAAACTATTAGTAGCCAGAAATCAAAAATGATGTTAAGAGATATGTTCAAGAATGTATTAAATACCAACAAAATAAAGTGCAGCATATGAAGAAAGTAGAAAAGCTATATCTATTAGAATTACTAAAAAAACCTTGGTAGGAAACTAGTATTAATATTATAGGACTCTTACCAGAATCAAAGAAACTGGATACAATAGTGGTCATAGTGAATTGATTCACAAAGATAATTAGACTCAAAGCAACAATAACAATAGTATCATCAGAAGAACTTCAGTTCACATCAAAATTCATAAAGAATCTAACTAAAGCATTGGGAACCAAGAGAATACTATTTATAGCTTATTATCCTCAAACAGATGGCTAAATAGAACAAATTAACTAGAAGGTCAAAGTGTTCTTACAACTCTATGTAAACTATCAATAAGACAACTAGATGGAATGGCTATTAGTAACAGAATTCCAATATAATGACAAGACACATGTAGTAATAAGATATATCCCATTTGAACTAAACTTTGAAAGACATCTATAAAAGAAGAACCTGATAATAAACATGAAATTACCAAAGTTGAATGACTTTCTTGAAGAATTATAGAAGAGTTGAGAGAAAGCAAAGATATTAATGGATATAGCAAAAGAAGTTATAAAGAAACAGTTCAACAAAAAGAAAAGAAATATGCAAGAATTAAAAGAAGGAGAAAACATGTGGTTGGAGGCTAAAAACACTCATTCAAATAGATTTTCAAAGAAGTTGGACCAAAAAAGATATAGATCTTTTTGTTACAAACTCAAGATCTTAGAGTTGACTAAGAGAAAAAACCTTGTATTAGAATTAACACAAAAGAACTTGATAGAGAACTCTGTACAAGATTGACTACCTTATATACTGAAACCTTATGGTTCATGCTAACTACTTTTAGCCTACCCTAAACAGTCATGTGTTCACCTTAAGGTCAACATGTGTTGCATATGTTGTATGACATTATCCTTCTAGAATTTTCTATATTCTTCTATGTGTTTTGTGACTTGTGATTATTATTATAACCATGTCATCTGATATGACTGATGTATGACAGCCTGATCTCATCACTTTAACCCTAACCCTAAGTTCTAAAAATAGAAAAAAAGAAAAATAAATCCAAAAGAAAATAAAAATAAAAAAGAAAAGAAAAATAAATTAAGTCTACTTCTCTTGTTCTTAACACTTTTAGAATCTCAAAGAATATTGGCTAGAGAGCATTTCAACTGGAACTTTTAGAAGAATAAATGATATATAATGTGTTTAACAAAGACTTGTTAATATGATATAAAGAACCACAGTTTAAAGGATAATATATAGATTCTATACTATGACTAGACATTATTAATGAAGATAAAGAGTATGAAGTAGAAGAAATCAGAAACCATGGTTAGCTCATGAACTATAGGTATTAGAGTTATTTCTTTCTGACTCAATGATGCTTTCATCATATATTAACCTCATATCTTTTATAAGAATACTATGCTATATATATATGTTCTAACATTATTCTTCTAGCTTCTTTTAGCCAACTCTTGCTAAGTCTAGGCTTATGACCTTACATCATGTAACTTGTAGTTGTATACCTTTTCATCATCAAAGAAAATAAAGAAAAGAAATATTAAATCAAGAAAAATAGATAAAAGAAAAAGAAAAATGTTAGTGTCCTAGTATACTATAATATAGAAAGCATATCTTAAGAAACACACCAATTAATGGATATCAATAAAGAAAAACAGAAAGAATATATTATATAAGATAAAAAAGTGTTATTATACAAACTATACAATATATCTTCAGAATATTATAGTAACCACTTACCGGAATAGCATTTGTAGTATGCTTACTTTAGCAAAGCTTTTAAGTTGCTATCTAGTAGTAGGAATTTACAAGAGAACTTAATAAGGAGCCCTCACTGCATTGCTATCCTATTTATATAAATATAGAGTAATCTATACTATAACAATATCCTACTTCTATTCCTGCTCTAAAGGTCTCATGTCTATCTTGTATCTACCCACAGTGACTGTGCAAGACTGTATACTGCTCTAATATCTATGTGTCCTACATATGGTAGCAATGTGGTGAACATACTCTCTGATATTATTGTTTAGGCTCTTCTAGCCTCATAGACTTTTCTAGACTCTTCTAAGCTTATGACATCATATCACATAACTTCTAGATTACATGTCCTTTTCCTGTTGTAGACTAATAATAATACTACTGTTCTATTTCTGTCCTAATCCTAACCCTACCAAAGTCTGTTCACACTTTTATCTTATAACATAGAAGATAGTCAACTAAAAATACTAGAACTGATATTCATATAAGAAGAGATTAATAATCTGGAAAAGACATTGAAAACATTACAATCTCCAGTAAAAATAATATTATTTTATCCACCATCTCAATATAAAACTCTTTAAAGAAATAATAAACAAAATGAATAATATTAGAAAGAAATTGCTATGAAATTTATCAAGCAAAAATATAATACTGATATAATAAATGGTTGCATCATATATAGCTGGGAACTTAATATTTCTGGGTTAATTTATAGGGATATAAATGATAAAAAGGGGATATTGTCATGATTGATCCTTATATCTTCAAGATAGTTAGCTTATAAACTATAAATATTAAGGTTGTTTTTTTCTGACTCAATAATTAGCTATATCTTATAATGTTTTAGTCAGTACTTACTTTATATATAACAAATACATTCCTCATGATCATAGATATATATAGCTATAGATATAATCTTATATTCTTATACTTTACCAATTGATTATTCCTCTTATTCTTTCTCAAGTCTTTGCCTAAGTTGTAACCTAAGCTAAGCTAAAAGTTATAACAACTATAGTTTCTAGAGAAAAAGATTAATATCATTGAAGTATATATTGAGAAGACCATAAACAATACTCTTTTTTTTTGTTACAATTAAGATTACCCTAATAGTTGGTAACAAAGAGATAAAGTATGAGATAGATATACTATTTATTTAGAAAGAGTTTTTTACATGTCTACAAGAGCTTATTGGACAGTCTCTTCAGTAATTTTATTCATGTGTCTTTGCTGGGTGTTCTAGAGAATGTTCTCAATTAAGAGAATAATGTTCATTAGTAATTTATATTGGTTGATGTTGTTTCTAGATATTGGAATAGAGTATTATAGCAACTACTTGCTGGAACAGTACTTGTGATCCGCTTACTTCAGTAAAGCTTACAATCAGCTATCTAATAGTGGGAATTTACAAAAGAACTCGACAAGGAGCCCTTACTGCATTGCTCCTCTATTTATACTAATACAATATGGTCTGTGCTACAATAATATCTACTAGCTCTTATGTCCATATCTCTACCTTATGTCCTCTTACTAAGGCCATCATACTGTATATATGTGCCTTGATGTTATACTCTTAATCTCCACTATACATGTATATACCATGTATACACCATGAGAAACCACAGTTCCTTGATGTCATCTCTAACCCTAACTCTTAATCTAGACTCCTCTTAATCCTTCTAGACTGTTAGTCCTTCTAGACCATTCTAGATTCTGTTACATGACTTCCAAATCACATGCTCTTTCTCTATTGTAGACTCATAATAATACTATCTTATTTATGTCCAGCTAACCCTAACCCTAGCCAAAGTTTGTCCACACTCTTGTCTTATAACATAGAGGCTGAGTTGTTTCCAGATAACAGTTTGGCACTCTTAGGTTTGGACCATGACTTTGTCTTATTTCATGGGTTGCTAATATGTCGGAGACATTCTAGACTGTATGTCCAGCTTGCTAGATGGTCCATGGCCTCGAGGCTCACACATTTGCAGTTTATGCATGATATATTTGCGAGTTGGTTGGCTCTTGGGTCCTGGTTAGCTTGCATTTCTACATCATCAGTGATAGGGGCTAAGGGGTTGTGATTCCTCATGTTCTTCACTACAGATCCTGCATCGAGGGGGTTGTTGGCAGGTTGTGGTGCAGTGGTCAAGGTACCAGCAGCGGTAGCATTGAATGATGGATGGGTAGTCTGTCCATTCGCGAGTGGATGCCAGTCTGCCAAATGCAGCCATGGTTTTAGATGCTCTGAGGAAGTGGGCATGTTGGTCAAAGGAGTCTACTGCGAAGACGGCAGAGGAGTAGGGTTGGTTGTTTAGTTCGGGGTAGCATAACTACATTGAGAGCTGCATATTCAGGGTTCACTTTGCAGAGGTGTTGGTGTATTGTCTGTGGGGTGTATATGCCTGAGCCATTGTGGTCGGTTGCGCCCGTTCTGACATTCCAGATTTCTACCTTGAACCACTTCTTGTCTTCTCTGACTTGTCCGTTGTGGCCTGGGGCTATGACATCTGGGAGTCTGGTCAGTTCCAGTGAATGCAATACAGTTTCCCTGGATGTTCCATTTGATTGCTGTGATTTTGAGATCAGGCGAGGCACCTTTGGAGGTGAGGGACGCGTTGATGTCCTGGACTGTAGTTGCTTCGTCTCTTCTGGAGTCAGGGGATGGGGTGGAGTCGAAGACAATGGCTAGACACGTTGGATGGTGGGCCTTGCTTGGGTTGGTCGGGGCTTTGGGCCGGGGGTTAGTGGTCATGGGTGGGCTAGTCTTTTGGCTTGTAGCGGCATCGGCATAAGACTTGGCGCGGGCATTTTCTGGGTTGT
>JAJOHK020001149.1:0-15572 GCA_022457215.2 Leucocoprinus gongylophorus | reverse complement strand
TTAAATAAAAGAAATATCAAGCAGTTTATAATAGAGTAAGAGAAGATTAGAAAGAAGAATGGATATTAAAGAGCTATTTTCTCTACTTAAAGAGTAATTCAATTAATATACAATTTATAAGCATAGTTAATATGAAGTTTATAGAAATACAGTGACTAAATCTTAACTGTGTCATACTTTGTAACTACTTATATAGAAACTAATAAAAAAGAAAGCTAAAGAAAAAGAAAGAAAGAAAGAAAAGAGAAGAATAATAAACTAAAAAATGAGCAAAATAAACTGCTTTGCTAAGTAATGGCTCTTTAGAAAGAGAAAGCACTCAGATCAAGTTTAAGAAAGGCTACCAGATAACTCAACATAAACCTTAACAAATTCCAATATTTGTTGAATCTCCTACAATTATAGAGAATATGATGTCTGTTTTTAATAGGATATAATCCACACAAACAACTAAAGTGTCAAAACTAAAGGCAGTAGACTCTAAATTATTTCTATTCTCTTTTCATTTCTTATTCTACTTTCAATTTATCTCCCTTTCTATTCTTAGAACTAGGATTAGGGTGACCAGATCATGTTGTCATACACTAGTCACATCAGGTGATATGGTCACAAGTCATGAGACACATAGAAAGATATAAAAGGATCTGAAAGAATGATATCATACCACATGTACAATACATGTTAACCTTAAAGCAAATACATAACAGTTTAGGGTAGGCTAGAAATAGTTAGCACAGACTATAAGGCTTTAGTATATAAGGTAAACTATCCTGTACAGAGTTCTCTATCGAGTTCTCTTGTGTTAACCCAGTACAAGGTTTATTTACTTGTCCAACACTAAGGACTTGAGTTTATAATATTAGAACTTGATTTCCCTTTCTTGAGACTACTCAACACTGAACTCTCTCAAACTTACTCTCTTATCATCCTTGACCAAAGAGCAATACTGCTCTTTAGTCAAGAAGAACAGTTAGACCCTAAGCTTAAGGGGGGTGCTAATTAGGTACAAGAAGCCTAGCTGTTTAGTTATACCAAAGCTCACTGGTGCAGGTAGATGTATTATCTTATGTAAACATTGTTAAATAGTCTTTTCAAGTAGAAGCCTTGTGCTGCAATACTCCCTTGTAGCCTGTACATGCAGAGGAACAATGTTGTCTAGTAAGGAAGCATCTAGCTTAGAGATTCCCTCCTTAGGAATATTAGCCAGGAATCAATTAGGACAGTAGACAAGTAGTTAGTAGACAGTATAGGCAGGACAAGAAGAGGGCCTGTTATCACCTACAGAGATTTCACAGTTAGAATACAGGTTAGAAACTGAGTCCAGCACAGGATTGGTTTTTTCAGCTCAGGAACAGTCACCACCATCCACCTCATCATCATCCTTCTCAACCACATCACTACCACCACTATATACTATGAGTTGACACGACCTTAACCTGGAGCAGGTAGTACAACAATAGTAGGAGCAGCTAGCAATACTACAAGCAATAATTGCCCAAGCTGTGTTAGAAGGAGCAGAAAAAGTAGCAGCATTTGCATAACCCAATACACAAGTAGAAGTAGTGAGACCACAAGAGTTTGATGAGAGTTCTGAAAAGATAGCTAGATTCATTACAGCATGCAAGTTGTATATATGCATAAAAATGAGAGGAGTATCAATGGAAGAGCAGATTCAGTGGGTGCTGTTATATGCAGGGAGAATTAGCAGATATCTAGAAGGGAGATTATTGGAATATGAGACTATGGGGGAATTTTTGGCAGATATAAAGAAGGAGTTTGGAGAAGGGAATGAAGAGTCAGTGAAGGTAGCAGAATTATGAATGTTAGAGCAGAAAAGCAAAACAATAGAAGAATTTGTATAGGAATTCTGAAGGGCAGCCAGAGGAAGCAGATATAAGGAGCATCCATTAGTAAAGGAATTTAAAAGAGAAATAAATAGAGCAATTAGGAGGAAGCCGATGGAAGCTAAGCACCAGCTAGGAGCAGTAGAATAGTGGTACAACAAGGCAATTGTCCTAGACAGAAATTGGAGGGAGAGTAGAAGAGAGGAGGAGAAGCTCAGGAGATAAGAAGCACCAACTGCAAGAACCAATGGGGAGGCTTCAAGGCTGCTGCTGCCTTGGCTCCAAGTATAGCCCAGGCAATAGGAGGTGTAGCAACAATAAGTACCAATAGGGCCCACTCCAATGGAGGAAGTAGAGAGGATTCAGACAGTGATGGTATGCCTATAGCAAAGGACAGGGTTAGCACAATACAATCCATATACCATAGATATAGATGGGGGAAGGAACTATTATGCATATGGGAGAGTTGGACATTTAGCAAGGTACTGTAGGAATAGAAAGGTAGGGAACAGAATTAGAAAAGGTAGAAGACTGGAATATGGACAAGAAAATAGACAGAGTAATTTAAAAGAGAAGGGAAATCTAATAGTCTTTGATTAGATTCCAGTAATAATAAGTTTGCAATGTTTGCAAGAGTAAATACATCTTGTTGCAACCTCAACAATAGAGACATGTTAAGAGAAGTAACAGTGAAAATCAGGTTGGAAAGGATAGATATACAGGAGGGAATTACAGTAGAGACACTGTTAGACAGTAGTGTGACAGGGCTAGCTATGAGCTCAGAATTTGTAAGAAAGCAGAGGTTTAAGTTGAAGAAAATTGAAAGGCTCATATACATAAGAAATGTAGATGGCTTACTTAACAAGAAGGAGCCAATCAAGCACATGGTAGAAGTAAACATCTACTACCAAGGGCATAGGAAGAGGATGGAAATAGATGTGATTAGAGAACAGAAGTAGAGTATGATTCTGGGAATGCTGTGGCTAGCCTGCCACAACCCTGAGATTGACTGGAGGATGGGAGAGATCAAAATGACAAGATGCCCAAAAGAGTGCAGAAGGCAGTAGAGACCAAAGCAGAGAAAATTAGAATGGAAAAAACAAAAGAAAGAAGAGGCAAAAGAGAAAGCAGGAAGGCAATGAGTATTACAATTACAAGATCTTAGAGTTGGTCAAGTAAAAAAACCTTGTATTAGGATTAACACAAGAGAACTCAATAGAGAACTCTGTACAAAATAGTTGTTATGATCTTAAGCTAGAGCTCAGGTTGCACTTAGGCAAAGACTTGAGAGAAGTTAAGAGAATTGTTATAAGTGGTAAATGTTATGATTCAAGACTCAAAGGGTTTAAGTCAAGAAACAACTCTTGTATTGAGTAACACAAGAGAACTCGATAGAGTTCCAAGTACAGAGTAGTCTACCTTATATACTAATCCCCGTGGTCTGTGCTGACTACTGTGCACCCTACCCTAAATGACCATGAGTAATACATGAGGCCAACATGTGATGTCTATGTTGTATGACGTCACTTTGTTCTGGTTCCTTCTACTTCATTCTCCTAAGTCCCGTGATCAGTCTCATGACTACGCCATCAAGTTGTGACTGATGTGACAGCGTGACTGATAACCCCTAACCCAAGTTGTTCTAAAAATAGAAAAAGAAAAGAAAAGAAAAGGAAAAGAGAAAATAAAATAAGAAACGAAAATAAAAGTCAAGTCCATCATCAACAATCTTGACAGTAAAGCATAAGGATACAGAAGAGTATCTATGCTATATACACTAGAATGAAATGAGGAAACAATGTATAATGCATAAGGTATATAACATGAGGAAACCGTTAGGATAAAACAAGGTTGTAGAACCTACTACATAAGGTGCTGATTGTATTGTTATACCCTTTGTCCTTCTCTATGCTGTATCCTGGAGGCATTGATCATAACAATATCCCCATTTCAGTATTTATATCCTCATGAATCAGATCAAGACCTCCAACTCTCCTACTATATGTGTAGCCACTATCTTTTTGCTAGGGCCTATGATGATTTGTTCTCTGTTGTTGATTGCTATGAAGTATAGTTCATGCAGTAGGCCTCCTTAGAATATGGAGATTTGATATCCATTTCTTGCAGTTTCTGTGTTATGCTTTTAGTCTATGAATGCTATTGTAACCTCCTTCCAAAACATAGGGTCTTATTCACCTCTGGATTTGAGAGATTGGTAATGTGGTGGTGGTTTGAATAATCTTATTTGTGTTGGACTTCACACAAACTTCATGTACTTGAGGAGATTTTTGACTTCATCCATTATAAAACTTGTCAATGATGAAGATGTTGTCATGGAAACCTCATATGATTTGATTAGGATTACTTCCTTATCTTTCACTTTTCCTTCTTTCTTCTTTGTTTCTTCATCTATATATAGTTCCTAAATCTCCTGAATATTATTGTCCACATATTTGTTGCTCTTTTCCTTGTAATAGTCCAATTCATTGGCTAACATTCTCTGGATCTGGAACATTTGTTCATCTATATCACTTTGAACCAGATATCAAAGGTCTTCTGATATTTGTACAATATTTGTAGCATTTGTTGTTCTGTTGTTGATACTTGCCATTAAAATTGATCCTTCTATCTCTGTTATTGTTGTATTAGCTTCTTCTGCCATTCTCTTGATATTTTTTACCATTCTCTGCACATTGATCATTGTTTCTATCCCTTTCAATGTTTTGTGGTATAACCTCATCCAGTCTTCTCTTTTCTTCTTCATGATTTGAGCTTGGTCTATATTATTTAATTTTCTAGAGATATATGGATTTGAGAAAGCGGATACTGTAGTGTAGTTGTTATTGTTGGAGATTTGAGAAGACATTTGCTTGTATGAGTGCTTTAAAAGTTCAAATAGTTTCTTTGAGCTGTCGAAATGGGATTTTTACCCTCCTCTTTATAGGTTTTGACTTGAAACTCTTGTCTAATAGTCTTCAATTGCCTCTTTTGCATGAGGCAGCCCCATTTCTGCTATCCAGTAGTCATGTTCATCTCTATAACCCTTCCAATGTACTAGGTATTGTGTCCCTCTTCCATGTTTTCTATGCTTTCTGACTTTTTCTACCTCATATTTCTCTTCTTTATTAATAATTGTCGGCAGAGGTGTTGGATCCTTGTATTGTCCTTTGAACTTTGGCTCTACACATTGTATCAAAAGATCCTTGTTGAAAACATTATGAATTGTCCATCCTTCTGGAAGTTCCAGTTGAAACGCTTCTGAACCAATGTCTTTTGAGATCCTAAAAGGTCTATATCTTTTATTGTCCAGCTTTTTTGAGGGTCAATTTGACTAGATATTTTTGTTTTTCAACCACACATTGTTGCCAATCTTCAGTTCTTGAGGATTTCTTTTTTTCTTATTGAATTGCTTCTTCATGTTCTTTTGTGCTTCTTCTATCACTTTTGTCACTTGCTCCTAACTCTTCTGCATTCCAATCAAGAAATCTTCTACTCATGGAATTCCTGTTTGAACCATGAGGTCCCCTTTCCAAGAATGTCTTCCAAATTTTAGTTCAAATGGTGTTCTGCCTATTGCCATATGTTTCTTGTCGTTATACTGAAACTCTGCTGCTGCTAGCCAATCCATCCAGTTGTCTTGTTGGTAATTCATGTAATATTGTAAGAATGTTCCTATCTCTTGGTTTATTCTTTCCGTTTAACCATCTGTTTGAGAATGGTATGCCATTAATAGTTGTCTTCTTGTTCCTAGTACTTTTGTGAATTTCTCCATAAAATTTGATGCAAATTGTGGTCCTCTATCACTGAGAGTCTTCCTAGATACTCCATGCAATTTCCATATATTGTTCCTATAGATTTTTGCAATTCCTTCTAATGAGATATTCATTGTTATTGTCTTTAGTCGAATCATCTTTGTGAATCAGTCCACAATGACCACTATAATATCCATTCCGTTTGATCTAGATAATGGTCTGATGATATCTATGCTGATCTCCTACCATGGACCTTGAGGAATTTCCAATGGATGTAATTCTCCTGCCTTCTTTTGGTGTTGAACTTTGTTTTGTTGGCATTTAAAGCATCCTTGTATGTATTTCTTGACATCTTTCTTTAGTTCTGGCCACTAGTAGGTCCTCTTGAGCAATTCCAGCATTCTGTGTTATCCTGGATATCCTATATCAACTGAGTCATGCTTATCTTGTAGAATTTTCTTCCTAATCTTCTTGTTGTTTGGAACATAGATCCTTCCTTTCATGTATACCACTCCATCTTCTTCCTATGTTAATCCATCTTGTTTCTCTAGTGCTTGAACCACTTTCTTTTCCCTAGTGTTGTTTTTTTGAATTTCTTTGAGTACATTGCACTCATCTGTTGTTATCTTTCTTCCTATCATGATGATCTTGGCTGTCATTCTTCTTGTTTATAGTTCTTCTTTTAAGAGTTGAACATTTTTGTTGTCTTCTTTTGTGTTGACTTGATCTTTTCTTGAAAGAATATCTACCTTGGTATTCATTTTTCCTGAAATGTGTCATAATGTGAAGTCATAGTTTTGCAACTTCAAATACTACTTGCTTGTCTCCCGTTTAGCTTGTGAGGTTCCCAGGAATATTTCAGGTTTTTGTGGTATGTCCAGATTTCAAATGTTTCTACTATATCTAGCAAGTATTGTCTCCACTAGGTTAGAGCCTCCACTATTGCCAGTAGTTCCTTGTCATAGATTTTGTAGTTTCTTTCCACTGGTTGCATTTTTCTTGATAAAAACACTATTGGTTTCCATTTTCCATCCTGTTCTTGGGACAGTACTTCTCCTATAGCATGTCCTGATACGTCTGTTTCTACTCTGAATTTTTCTTTTCTTCTGGGTAGTGATAGTATTGGTTGACTCGTTATTTTTTCCTTGAGTTCTTTGAATACCTTCTAATATTCTTCTTTCCATTTCCAATCCTTCTTACCTTTTAGTTTGTTCAATAGCTTTGCTATATGACTGAAGTTTTAGATAAACTATTGGTAGAGGTTTACAAATCCAAGGAAGCTTTCCACATCCTTGACCCTTGTCAGTGTTTTCCACTCCTTTACTGCTTTTATTTATCTTGCTCTATCTTGACCTGTCTCTTCCCTACTATAACTCCTAAAATAGGGATTTCTTCCATGTTGAAGTCATATTTCAATCTCTTGAAACACAGATTGTATTTCTCTGCTATCTTCAAAAACCTAATTGTTCTTTCTTCTAATTCTTCCATGGTTTTGGCTGGTATTATGAAATTGTCTATGTAGTTTGCCAGTACTTCTTCATGAAGTAACTTTTGGAAGATACTGTTCATCATTCTTTGGAATGTCCCTAGTGAATTGCATAACCTAAAATACATAACTTGTGACTTGAATAATCCCTTGTTGGTTAGGAACATGGCTTTTCATTCATCCCCTTCCTTGATTCAGACATTGTTGTACTTCCAGATCAGGTCTAATTTATTGAAGTATTTTGCCTTCTTGAGTTTGTCAATCATCTCTTCTATTAGAGGCAATAGTGTCTTATCTTTTATCATGACCTGATTGAGCTTCCTGTAGTCTTGAACTAGCTGTAATAAACTATCCTTCTTTGGAATATAGAAGCATGGCATTGTATATCTTGACTTTGATTCCACTATTAAGCCTGCTTTGAGTTGCTCATCCAACTATTGATTTAGAGCTTCTTTCTCTTTTAGTATCATCGTATAGGCCTTAACATTCAGTTCTTTGGGAGCTTCTTCTGTAAGATTTATTTTGTGATCCCATTTACGTCTTTCTGGTAGCTTTTCAAATTTCTTCTTGTTGAATAAATGCATGAAGAGTCAAATGTAGTTCAGTAAATCCTCTGGATTGGTTTTATCTGATTCTTTTCCAATTTTACCATTGTCCTGTTCTGTAGTTTTAGTAGCCTTTGTTCTCCTAGTTTTGAATCATATATCTTTGTGTTTCATCATACATCTTCCTGAACATCTTGTAAATTTGATAGTGCCGTTCTTCCAATTAACTTCTGGGTTGTGTTTGACTAGTCAGTCATGACCCAAGAACATATCTGTTCCATCCAAGTTTGTTACTGCTGCTTTCAGTATTTCTTTGTATCTGTTGATTTCAATTTCCAAAGGTGCCACCTTGGTCACTTCTCCATTCCTTGTTCCATCTACATTAAAAACTTCAAATAAGAAGTTTATTGGCTTTGTTTGGATTCTTTTGTTCTTGACCAATTGTTCCCTGTGTGTGTACATCCAGAATCCACTAGAGCCTTGACTTTCAACTTTTTTCCATTCTTTGTCTTTACATCTCCTTGCACATTGAATTCCCATTTTCTCTTGCTGCTTCTGCAATTGAGAATAATGTATTTATTCTGGGACTTTACATGGAAGATTTCTTGTACCATGTCTACTCAAGATCTTCACCAAAACCCTTCTCATTCTTCTCATTTTCTTTGTCTAACTCTTCCTAGACCTTCCTTTTCTTCATCATCTGCTTCCCTTTGTAATCTCTGGTGATATCTCCTTCTTTATCACATTTGAAACATGTTCTGATCTCTCATTCTTTCTTCTTTGCTTGGCATTCCTTTGCCATGTGTCTGTACTTGTTGCAGTTGAAGTACTTAGGCTTTGTCTATGGGCTGACCTTATCCTCTATATGTTATTTCAGTGCTTGTCTTGTAATTGTGGTGTCCTTCTGTAAATTTGTATCCTTGTCCAACTGACGTTATCGCCACTTTTCACTTCCTATAACTGCTGGTGCTGGTGCTGATGACATTTCTGTGTCTGTTTGTTTGTATTCACTTGAGGCTTTTTCTGTGATCTGCAAGAATTCTAGTCATTCTGACAATGCCTTGATATCATTCATCCTTCTGGAACTCATCTTGGTTCCTCTTCATAGTTTACACTATATATGTATTTTTTCTGACAGATAACTTTGTCTAGTATCATCCATATGTACCTCTCTTGCAAGGTGAGCTCATTTAACACTTTACCAAATGTTACAACCTTAAGCTAGAGCTCAGGTTGCACTTAGGCAAAGACTTGAGAGAAGTTAAGGGAATTGTTATAAGTAGCAAAGTGTAAGGATAAAGGAGAGTATCTATGTTATATATACTAAAATGAAATGAAGAAACAATGTATAGTATATGAGGTGTATAACATGAAGAGACCATTAGAATAAAGTAAGGTTGTAGCACCTACTACATGAGGCACTGACTGAAACTACTATGGCACAGCCGATTGTGTTGTCATACTCTTTACCCTTCTCTATACTACATCCTAGAAGTATTGATCATAACAATAATCTACCTTATATACCTATCTACATGGTCTATGCTAGCTACTGTGCACCCTACCCTAAACTATTATATATAAGCCTTAAGTTCAACATACATTGTGCACGTTATATAACATCATCCTTTCAGAATCTTCTATATTCTTCCATATGTCATGTAACTGTCACTGTCACTATGTCATATGATGTGACTAATGTGTGACAAAGTGATATGTCACTAACACTAACCCTGAGTTCTAAAAATAGAAAAAAATGAGAACAAAAATAAAAAAGGAACTAAGTTCACTTCTTGTAATTCTGACAATAAAAAGAAAAGGCAGAGAAGCAGAAAAGGCAGAAAAAGGGAAAAACAATAGAAGTAAAGAAGGTAGTGGAGGAATGGAAGATCTGGGATGAGAAAGAGAAAGCAGCAAGGTTAGAAGTGGAAGCAAAGAAACTAGTTCTGGAGAAATTTCATTAGTAAATTAAAGTCTTTGGTAAGAAGCAGTCAGAGCAAATGCCCACCCAAAAAATCTAGGACCATACAATTGATCTGAAAGAGCAGTTTATATCAAGAAAGAGAAAGATATATCCACTATCAAGAGAAGAGAAAGAAGAAGTATGGGAGTTTATACAGAAGCAACTAAGGAAAGGATATATCTGACCCTCAAAGTTACCTCAAACAGCACTAGTGTTCTTCATAGGAAAGAAGGATGGAAGGAAGAGAATGGTACAGAACTACTAATATCTCAATGAGTGGACAGTGAAGAACAACTACCCACTATTACTCATTTCGGATATAATTGAGAATATCAGCACAAAGAAGGTATTCACAAAAATGGACCTGAGGTGAGGGTATAACAACATGAGAATCAAGGAGGAATACAAGTGGAAGGCAACATTTATGACACCCAAGGGATCATTCAAACCTACAGTTATATTCTTTGGGTTGACAAATTCACCAGCAACATTCCAGGAGATGATGAATGAGTTACTTAGAAACTTAATTAATATGGGAAAAGTAGTAGCATTTATTGATTATGTGATAGTAGGAACAGAAGAAGAAGAGGGACATGATGAGTTGGTAGCAGAAGTAATAAAAAGGTTAGAGAAAAATGATTTGTACATGAAGCCAGAGAAGTGTAAGTGGAAAGTAAGAGAGGAAGGATTTTTGGGAGTGGTAATCAGGCCAGAGGGTATAAAAATGGAGGAAGAAAAGATAAAGAGCATTTTGGAGTGGCTGACACCAAAGTGTGTCAAGGACATCCAGAAGTTCCTGGGACTGGAAAACTATTATCATCAATTCATACAGGGCTTTGCAGCTATAGCTAGACCCTTGTATGATATGGTGAGAAAGGACTAGAAGTGGGAGTGGACAGAAAGACAGGAGAAAGTATTTAAAGAATTGAAAGAAAAATTCACAAGAGAACTGGTACTGGCAGCACCAGATCTAGATAAAATAATAAGGGTAGAGATGGACACATTGGACTATGTTATGGGAGAAATGTTATTTATGGAGTGTGAGAATGCTAGATGGAGGCTGGTGGCATTCCTTTCCAAGTCTTTAAATAAGACTGAGAGGAATTATGAAATTCATGATAAGGAAATATTGGTAGTGATAAGGAAGTTAGAAAACTGGAGGCATTTGTTAGAAGGCACAAAGTTCGAGTTCAAGGTCTGGACAAACCATAAGAACTTGAAATATTTCATAAAGATACAGAAGTTAAACTACAGACAAGCTCGATGAATACTATATCTGTCCAGATTCAATTTTACCTTGAAACATGTCTCAGGCACAAAAATGGAGAAGGCAAATGGACTTAGGAGAAGACCAGACTGGAAAGTAGGTATAGAAAAGGACAACAATAATCAAGTACTAATAAAAGGGGCTAGGAGTAAAGACAAAGAGATAGCTAAGGTAGTAGAAGAAATGAAGAAGATGAAGATGAAAGTACTACAAGGAGACAAATGGGAAATAGAAGGAGACTTGGTTTTAAAAGAAGGAAAAGTTTATGTACTGAAAGACAGAGAATTGAGGGCTAAGATAATCTGGTTACACCATGATATACTAGTAGTGAGACATGGAGGTTGATGGAAGATGACAAAACTGGTCACAAGAAATTATTGGTGGCCAGGAGTAACAAGGAATGTAGGAAGATACATAGAAGGGTATGACCTATGTCAAAGAATAAAGAACAGAACTAAAGAGGTAGCAGAAATGTTATAAGACGAGAGTGTGGACAGACTTTGGCTAGGGTTAGGGTTAGCCAGACATATATAAGTATTATAATTATTAGTCTACAATGGATGGAGAGCACGTGACCTAGAAGTCATATAATAGAAGCTAGAGTAGTCTAGAGCGGTCTGGAAGGACTTAGGGTCTAGAAGGATCGAGAGGAGTCTAGATCAGAGTTAGGGTTAGGAGTGACGTCAAGAGACATGGGTTCCTCATAGTGTACACATGGTATACACATGTACAGTGGAGATTAAAGGTATGACGTCAGGGCATATGTATATGGCATGGTGGCCTTAAGGTAGACGCATAGTGGATGAGTAATGGACATGAGGTAGAGGCATGGACTTTAGGGTCGGTTAATATTGTTGTAGCACGGACCACATGTAAGTTATATAAATAGAGGAGCAATACAGCAAGGGCTCCTTGTCGAGTTCTCTTGTAATTCCCCTACTCTTTACTTGATAGTCCATTGGAGAGCTTTGCTAGTTGTGAGATCATTTGTCCTTGAGTGACAAGTGGTTGCTACAACAAGAAAAATTGAAGTTGAGTGAAGTGCCAGAGAAACTATGGACACATCTGACAGTGGACTTCATCACAAAGTTGCTATTAGTGGCTGGGAAGAATGTGATCCTAGTAGTCTGTGATAGGTTGTCCAAGATAACACATTTTGTGATAACCACAAAGAAAATATCAGCAGAAGAATTGGCAAGGCTATTTAAAGATAATGTATGGAAGTTACATGGATTACCAGAGAGTATAGTATCAGACAAAGGACTACAGTTTGTGGTGGAGTTAACTAAGGAGCTGAATAAAATATTAGGAATTGAAACAAAGTTGTCGACTGTATTCCATCCACAAACAGATGGACAGACGGAATAGATGAATCAAGAGTTGAAACAGTATTTCTGATTCTTCATAGACCATAGACAAAAGGATTGGCTAGAATAGCTGGTGTTGGCAGAATTTGCAATAAATAATAAAGTACATTCAGCAACAAAAGTTTCTCCTTTTATGGCAAACTATAGTGGAGAATTGAGAATGGGAGGGGATATAAGGAAAAAGAAAAAAGTAGAAAAGGCAATGGAGCTTGTAGAAAGAATGAAGAGGATATAGGAAGAAGCAGGAGTGGCATTGAAGAAGACATAGAAAGATATGAAGAGGCAAGCAAATAGGGGAAGAAAAAAGAGCAAGATATGGAAGAAGAGAGATAGAGTAATGTTGAGTATGAAGGACCTGGTGCTCAAGGAAAGGCTAGCAAGGAAATTAGTGGACCAATATATAGGTCTATATACAATTAAGGAGGTGGTATCCACCAATATGGTCAAATTACAACTGCCAACTGCAATGAGGATCTATCTGGTTGTGAATATCAGTCAGATAGTATAATACAAGAACCAAGTAGAGGAACAGAAAAGAGAGAAAGCAAAACCAATTGAAGTCAAAGAAGTGGAAGAGTAGGAAGTAGAAAAAATATTAAATAAAAGAAGAATAAGAGGAGTAGAAAGATACTTGGTCTGATAGAAAGGGTTTACAGTGGAAAATGATATATGGGAGAGGAAGGAGGATTTGAAAAATGCAAAGAAGTTGGTAAACAAGTTCAAAGGAAAATTAGAGGCAGAAGTAAGAAGACAGGAGAGGATAGAAGAAGGATGGGAAATGAAGTTGAATCCAAAGGCAGATGAGTTCAAGAGGAGTAAGCTACTGGAAAAGTATATAGCAAAGTTGCTATTTGGTTGGGATGATAAGAAATTCAAAGATGAATATTGGAAGAAGTTGGAAAGGAACTGGCAAAGATAAAAGGCAGTTTCTCTGGAGGAGAAACCTTGAAGGGAAAGTAATGTCAAAACTAAAGGTAGTGAACTCTAAATTATTTCTATTTTCTTTTTATTTCTTATTCTACTTTCAATTTATCTCCCTTTCTATTCTTAGAACTAGGATTAGGGTGACCAGATCATGTTGTCATACACTAGTCACATCAGGTGACATGGTCACAAGTCATGAGATACATAGAAAGATATAGAAGGATCTGGAAGGATGATGTCATACCATATGTACAATGCATGTTAACCTTAAAGCAAACACATAATGGTTTAGGGTAGGCTAGAAATAGTTAGCATGGACCATGAGGCTTTAGTATATAAGGTAGACTATCCTGTACAGAGTCCTCTATTGAGTTCTCTTGTGTTAACCCAGTACAAGATTCATCTACTTGCCCAACACTAAGGACTTGAGTTTGTAACATAAAGCTCTCTTTCAGAAAGAACCTTAGGTGATACTCCCCTATTGGAGTATGATTTGTCATTGCTTGAGTAGTTCTAGTGCATAGAGAGTTAGAGTATCTGAAATATTTGATGTACAAATCTCCTTTGATGTATAAAGATTTAATGTTATGTAAATCATCATCAAGAGGATCAAGGAAATGGTTGCCTTTGAGATCAGATACTTGAAATATCATATGCCAATTATTGATAATATTGTTGCATTCTTCCTTCTTATCAAAGTCTTATGACACTTTAGAGGGATATAGAGGAGTAAGGTTAAACTTCTTTATATTTTTGTTGACTAATGCATAATAAGTTCATATTACATCACTAGAACAATCCCAGAATCTGACAGAATTGAATGGATGCTTGTTGAAAAGTAATTTAAGATTCTTTAATATAGCAATAGATTGCCATTAATAAGAATAGATAGTAGAGTCAAATATATGTAGTGCTGCATGGATGGCATCAGTAATGACAACAATATAGGATATATTTAGAACTTGGATGGCTTGGTTGATCCTATATCTGATAGCAAAGAGTTCAGCCTCAGTCAAAGTAATATCGACAGCATAGTGTAAGGTTTTCTTAACCATATTGGAGTAAGAATAAATATGAGCAATAGAAGTAGCAACATTATTTCTAATGCTAGTATCAGAGACAACAATGATCAAATTAGTATTTAATGATGCATCTTTGAAGATATCATCTAGTTTACAAAGATGAGTGGTCTTGCAGTCTTTATCTTTACAGTTTGCTTGGTAGAAAGAAAAACAACTAGAGAAAAGATCAATTAACCTAAAGTTAGGAGAAAATTCACTGTTAAAAGAATTGAAAGAGGGAAAAATCCCATTGAGATGATTGTTGGTATCTACAATGGAGCTCTTGATGTTGAATCACTGCTTGGAAGTTATATTTTCTAAGAAGAGACAATGAAGATGAGAACCATTAGAGTATCTAGATTCAAAAAGAGTTTTGATAGTGTGATTTGATAGTAGCATAGCAGTTCTGAGTTGATATCTACTACTAAGTTTTTGAAGATATAGATGAATGAGAATTAAATTGGTGATAGCTTCAATTCCCAAAGTAGGAGAAGTGTGAAAGGCTCCTAATATCCATAAAGCAGCTCTTCACTACATTTTTTTGAGTTCCTTGAGGGGATATGAAAGAGGAGCTTTGTTGTAGTACCACAGAGAAAACCTGTAGAGGGTGATTTGGAGTATATATGTCCTATATAGAAGTTGTTTCTGATAAGGGAGTAATTCTCTTGTGGAGTTTCCTAGCATCTTCATGCATTCAATGGTAGATATTACCTTGTTCAAGTAAAAATTGATGTGTTGTCAGAAAGATAGTTTTCTGTCAAAGATAAAACCTAGATATCTCCAGGTATCTTTAGGGCAGAGAATAGGTCCTCCAAGAGGACTGAGATCAAGAGAAGGAGGGTTGAATGTTCAACAAGACCTAGAAAAATGAAAAATCTTGGATTTTCCATGTTCAATAACAAGGCCAAACTGCTCAAGTAAGGACGAAATGATGTTATAACTACAAAAAAGGAAAGCATTTGTTTTTTCAAAAGATTTTTCTTGTGAAATAAGAAGTCCATTGTCTACAAAAAATAAAAATGAAACTGGAATATTGAGTTTTTTTGATCTTTTTTAAAAAATGTGAAAAATCGGCGACATCTCAGGTATATGAGACCCAATAGGAGCTTCCATCAGTGAATATAAATAAATACAGTTACAATGATAAACGTACTCATGACGTACTCACGTTGTCCTAGCTCCTGACCACATCTGTGCTCTGTTTCTAGAGTACCAATAACCAACAACTATCGACCTTTTCGACAAAAACCATGTCGAACTACAAATCGTTGATCGGGACATCGGCACCATCATTCAAGCTCAAAAATCACGATGGACAAGATTATGAAGTCAATCCAGGTAAAACAGGCCTCCCACTGGTGAT
>JAJOHK020001148.1:0-15584 GCA_022457215.2 Leucocoprinus gongylophorus | reverse complement strand
TTTCTGAATTTGCCACATCATGGCTTTATCAGACATGGGAATTGACGAAGCGCAATTATGTCGCATATTGGAGAGATCCAATGTATCTGATAGCTAAACTGGCGTTGAACATATTTGGCGGTCTCTTTATCGGTTTCACCTTTTTCAAAGCTTCAAATTCGCAACAAGGCACTCAAAACAAGCTTTTTGTACGCTTCTGTAGTATTTTGGCGTTCATTCACCGACTAATGTTTGGCTTCCTCAGTCAATCTTCATGGTTACAATTTTAAGGTATTGACACATCTGTTCGCTGTGCTGGTATGGTGGCTAATCTAGTTCCCAAGTGTACCACTATCCAATCAACTCCAGGTCCCCTATATTGACAAGCGTACTATCTATGAAGTACGGGAACGACCTAGCCGCATTTATAGCTGGTCTGCATTCACAACCGCTTATCTCTTGGTTGAGATACCTTGGAACATACTTTGCTCCTTGTTACTGTTCTTTTGCTGGTATTGGACTGTTGGATTTCCCTCTGATCGAGCGGGATATACTTACCTAATGCTCGGCATCGTCTATCCCCTCTATTATTCCTCGTTTGCCCTTGCCGTTGCGGCCGCGTCGCCCAATGCAGAGATAGGGAATATACTGTTTGCGACACTCTTCTCCTTTGTCATCACGTTGTAAGTCTCCAATTCTCCATGTCATATAAATGACTGAGTTCTTTGTAGCAATGGTGTAATGCAGCCCTTCAGACAGTTAGGGTGGTGGAGATGGATGTATCGTCTATCACCTTACACCTACCTCATTGAAGGACTTCTGGGTCAAGGTGATTAATCACTAGCTGCCGCATTTTAAATATCCTTATAATTCCTGCTACAGCACTTGGCCATCAGACTATCCGGTGCTCTGACGTGGAACTGGTCCAGTTAAATCCTCCAGATGGAATGTCCTGTGCCCAGTATATGAACCCCTTCATCTCTAGCGCTGGGGGTTATCTCACCAATCCTGATGCTACGACTGCTTGCAGCTTTTGTAGTATGTCAACTGCTGATCAGTTCCTTGCGTCAGGTTTCAACATTTTTTATGGTCACGCATGGCGTAATTTCGGCTTGATGTTCGCATACATCGTATTCAACGTGCGTCTATTGTTTGTTTTCTTGGCTTCCCTCGCTCAAAAGTACATGTAGATCACTCTTGTGTACATTGCGTATTATATGTTCCGTGTCCGCACCGGAACCTTGCTGCCCATGTTCGGCAAGAAGTCGAAGTAAATTGAAATCAGCTGTATTCTTCAACTAGCATTTTAGTGCGATATTTTGATAAATTAGCTTCATAGGAACTGTTGCTTGATCCTCACATTGTCTTCCACCTTTCTTGCATAGAGGTAGACTTGATACTACATGTGTGGTATTAAAACTGTTAGATTGATAAAGCTATGTTGACGGTAAACCTAGACTTTCCTATGCTTGACAATAACATACTACTGCTGTAAATGGTCAACGTTACACATAGACATAGAGCAGGGGCAGTAGTCCACTACACCATGCCTCTGCTGATAACTTCATTGTTCACTTCAAATTACTTGAACCTTTTTCTCATAGTTGAATCAAGAGGTGCGTCCAGCCCAATTCGTCGGTTGCAAATTGTCAATTTGGGAGCACATCCGTAGTCAGAAAACTGCCATCCATTAATCTCCCAAGAAATATTATGACTTTCTTTCAAATGCAAATGTGAGAAGGTCTTGGAAAATTTCCGCTTACATATAAGTAGGTATCGAGTGATGAGTGGATAAGGGTATACACGATGCTTTTGTCCAAAAGAAACATGAAATCTCGTCAATGAAAACACGGGGCTCTGGGTGCTGATCCACCTGGCCTTGGAAGAATAAATAAATGCTTCACCACATGATTGCAATTTCTGCTTCTAGCTGCACTACAGCCTCCTTCAAATTAGCCAGCAAGTTGAGCTTTTGTTGTCTTTCGTCTTGAGATGAGGCATTACTTGGCGGAACTATTTCAGGTGTGGGTTTGGCCAGGATCTGTGCATAGGAAAGCACCCAGTTCCCCAAGTGAAAGTATAGTTGAGGTGATCAAATCGGTTTATGGAGGCAATGGATTTTGGGGCAAGGAATTCAACAGATTATTGAAACCATACCTCTTCTTCAACTTCAACTGACCGAGTCCGCTTTAAGGGAGGACCGTCAGAGTGTGGTGGCAATACTGAAGGGGACGGAGGGAGCGAGGAAGTGAGAGACGTCGGGGAAGGGTAAACAACAGTCTGAGTTGGTATCGCAGCTGCTCGATCACGATCATCATGGTACGATGAATTATCACTATCGGTGTCCTGAACATGGTGAGACCCGAAGAAACTGGATCCCAATTTCCTGGCATAGAGCTGACGAGCTGTAGCCTCTATAGACGCAAATTCTGGAGCTAGAGTGCCCCCTCCTCCGTAAAGGAAATATTGGGTAGCACGAGTTTCTATGATCACGCATGGCGTAACTTCGGCTTGATGTTTGTCCAGCGGCCTCTTCCTACACCTCCTTGCTTACATCACTGTAAAGATCATATCAATGTATTACATATTTTGGGTGCATACAGGAAATTTATCCCCCAAGTTAAGCAAGAAGTCAAAGGCTATCAAAATTTGATAATCAGTCCCATTTACTGGTCTTGCACAATATAGATGGTTTGTCAAGGACTTTGCAAGAATAGCAAAACCCCTTCATGAGGTGACAAGGAAAGATGTGAAGTGGAATTAGGGAGAGAAACAGCAGAAAGCATTTGAAGAGTTGAAGGAAAGATTCATAACAGAACCAGTGCTGGTAACACCAGACTTGGATAAAGAGATGAGAGTGAAAGTAGATGCATCAGACTTTGCTATGGATGAAGTATTGTCAATAAAGTGTGAGAATGAGAAATAAAGACCAGTAGCCTATATTTCAAAGTTGTTGAATGAAGTTAAAAGGAATTATAAAATTTACAATAAAGAGATGTTGGCAATCATTAAATGTTTAGAAGCATAGAGGCATTTCTTAGAAGGAGCCAAGGGTCAGTTCAAGATTTGGATAGATATCATATACTAAGTCTAACTATTTTGAAAACCATTTCCCATTGTAGTGATATCTTTTCAAATCTCAGTAAAAACCTGTTTTCTATGATAGCTATTCTTCCTGCAATATGTCTTCATGATAATAATGCAATCATCTCTGAGTCTTTCAAGTATTTAGTCTTTTATAACAGAGATACTCTTATTGAACTCAGCCTTCTATGGCAGAGTTTCTCTATCTGGTCTCTTTCAGTATCTTATCACTGAAACCTTTGCTTAGGACTATAAACAGAAAGATTGAATCAAAAGCTAGAATAATACTTAAGAATTATAGGTAAAATAATTAGTCAGCATAGTTGCAAAGTTTGCTTTTAGCAACAATATATATATAGTGATAAAGTTATTACTATTGAAAGTTAACTATAAACAAGAGTTAAAAATAGGCTTTAAGATAAGAAAAAAGAGAAAAAATATAAAAGTGGAGAGTCTTAGAAGTTTTCCTCATAATTTTGGTTTCTATTTTCTATATTCATTCTCTGTATTTTTAGACTAATATATAAGCCACAAGTATGTTATGGTGTGCTTGAACACTAACATTTTTCTTTTTCTTTTATCTATTTTTCTTGATTTAATATTTCTTTTTATTTTTATTTTATTTTTCTTTCTTTTATTGATGATAAAGAGGTATGTGACTGCAGTCACATGACATATTACATGATGTGAGGTTGTAGGCCTAGATTGGGTGAGAGTAGACTAGAAGGATGATGTCAAGAAGCATGTTAACAGCATGTTTACCTCATGGTGTATACACAGTGCACTCATAGATGATACATGGACTTTAGGGTAGGGTTAATCATTAGTAGCACAAACCATCTGTAATTTATATAAATAGGGAAGCAATTTAGTAAAGACTTCTTGTTGAGTTCTCTTATGATTTCCACTTGATATTGTTATGATCGATACCTCAAGAATGCAATATGGAGTAGGGCAGAGGATAATGATGACATGATTGGCTGCACCATAGTAGTTTCAGTCAGCACCTCATATAATAGGTACTCTAATCTCATTTTCTCCTTATGTATAATGACTTGCTTATCTCATGAACTATAATCTGTTTCCTCATGTAGTTAACATATATATAGTGTAGATACTATCTTGTATCTTTACACTTTACCAATTTTACCAATCCCTTAACTTCTCACAAGTCTTTGCTTAAAGTGCAACCTAAACTCATAGCTAAGGTCATAACATTTAGCAAAGCATTGACGAGCTTACTTTGTAAGAGAGGTATAGTAAAAAGAATCCACAAATGAAACTAGGCAGAGTATTTGTCAAATAAAACACATGTAGTGTAAACTATGAAGAGGAACCAAGATGAGTTCCAGAAGAATAAACAATATTAAGACACTGTCAGAATGACTAGGATCTTTACAGATCATGGAAGAAGTCTTAAGTGACTATGAAAGAGCAGACACAGAAATATCAGTAGCATTAGCACCAGTAGCAATCAGTGAGAACATACAAGTAAGAATACCAAAGAACATGGTATTGGACCCAGGATGGTTTAATGGTGACTGAACAAAATTCAAAGACTGGTGGAGAGAAATGTGATTATTCCTCAAGAGCAACAAAGTTACAGAAACTGGCAATAGGATCATAGTGATCCTGGCTCACCTCAGGGGAGGTGTAGCAGGCATATATACACAGAAAAAGCTCAATGAACTAGACAAAGAATTAGGAACCCAGGATTAGGACGATTTTGTGAAAGAAATCAAGACAACCTTTAGTGACAAGATGAAGACAGCAAATGCTGAATAGAGGATAGAATCCTTCAAACAAGGAAAATGAAACACCACAGATTTCATGATTGAATTCAAGGCACTGGCCATGAAGACTGATACAAATGAGCTACATGCCATCTTTTTGTTAAAGAAGAATATGTAATAGGACATAATCAAGACAATATTAGGTTATTTACCCATAGCAGCACCAGAAACACTCAAAGAGTGGAAGATGGTGATAACATTAGTGGGATAAGGATATAAGTCCACAGAAAGACAACAAGATTACAAGACAAGTACAAGGATGACATATGGAGGATGAGGACAGTCCAACAACAATTTCAAAGATAAGAAACCAAAGTGTTTCAATTGCAACAAGTACAGATACATAGCAAAGGAATACCAATCAAAAAAGAAAGAAAGAGAAATAAGGAAATGTTTCAAGGAAGGGCATATAGCTAAAGATTGCAAAGGAACACAGTCGATGAAGAAATGAAAGATTCAGGAGGAATTAGATAATGAAAATGACAATAAGAAGGAGCAGGGTTTTGGCAATGATCTTGAGTAGGCATAGTACAAGAGATCTCCCATGTAAATTCCCAGAATAAATATATTATTCCAAATCACTGAAACAGCAAAGGAATAAGGGAATTAAATATGGAAGCAGATGTAAAGATGAAGAATAGCAAAAAGATCAAGATAAAGACACTGATGGACTCTGGATGCATACATACAGGAATAGATGAACAATTGGTCAAGGACAAGAGGATTCAAACAAGGCCACTAAACTTCTCATTTGAAGTATTCAATGCAGACAGAATAAAGAACGGAGAGGTTACTAAGGTAGCATCTCTGGAAGTCAAAATAAATAGACACAAGGAGTAGCTAGAAGCTGCAGTAACAGATTTAAATAGCACAGATATGTTCCTAGGACATGACTGGCTTGTTATAATCTTAAATCCTGAGGGTGGGATAAAAGAACAACTCTTGTATTGAGTAATACAAGAGAACTCGATAGAGATTCCTTTACAAACTAGTTTACTTTATATACTACTACTGATGGTCCATGCTAACTACTGTGCACCCTACCCTAAACAACCATGTGTAGTACATAAGGTCAATATATGATATCTATGTTGTATGACATCACTTGTTCTAGAACCTTCTACAACTTTCTCTCAAGTCTCGTGATCAATGTTGTGATCATACCATCAAATGTGACTGATGTGATTGATCACTTCTCACCCTAACCCCAGAGTTCTAAAAATAGAAAATATGAAAAATAAATCAAAAGGAAAATAAAAATAAGAAAGAAAATAATAAAAACTAAGTTCACTTTCTGTCATCTTGACATTACCCCCCCTTCAAGATTTCTTCTCCAGAGAAATATTCTGTTCTCCAGTCTCTTCTTCTTATCTTTTCATTTTCTTCTTCAATTTTTTCTTCTATTGTTTTCAAATGCTTGCTTTTGTTAATTTGCCTATCTTCTTTCCACCTCTTCCAATTCTTTTCTAACTTCTTTAAGTATTCATCCTCAAATTTTCCATTGTCCCACCTATACAACATCTTTGCTGTAAACTTCCCTGGTAGTTCTCCCCTTCTAAAGTCTCTCTCCTCTGCCATATTTATTTTCTCTTATCTCCTTACTTCTACATTCATCCTCCCTTTGAATTCTTCCAAGACTTCCCCTACATTCTTCAAGTCCTCCTTTCTTTCCCAGATATCTTCTTCTGTTGTGAACCCTTTCCATCAAACTAAATACTTCTTCACTCCCCTTATTTTTCTTTTATTCAGTATTTTTCTACTTCATATTCTTCTACTCCTTTTACTTCAATTGGTTTTCCTTTCTCCTTTTTCTGTCCCTTTACTTGCTTCTTATACCAAACTATACAGCTTACATTGACTACCGGGTGAATTCTCATCAAAGATGGTAATCGCAATTTCACCACATTTGATGATACTACTTCCTCTATGGCATATGGTCCCACATATCTTTCTGTCAACTTTCATACTGGTCTTTCCTTAAATACTAAGTCTTTTGTACTTAGCATAACTCTATCTCCTTTCTTCTATTCTTCTGTCTCTCTTCTATTTCTATTTGCATATTGCTTCATCTCTTCCTGCATCTTCCTTAATGCTGCCACTGCTTCCTCATGTATCTTTTTTATTTTTTCTACAAATTCTGTTGTACTTTCTACCTTCCCCTTTTTCCTTATATCTCTCCCTATCCTCAATTCTCTTCCATAGTTTGCCATAAATGGCAATACCTTAGTTGCAGTGTGAGTCTTATTATTCACTGTGAACTCAGCTGATACCAACCACTTTGGCCAATGTTTCTATCTGTGTTCTACGAAAAACCTCAAGTACTGTTCTACTTCTTGATTCATATGTTCTATCTGCCCATCCATTTATAGGTGGAACACTATTGACAACTTTGTCTTTATTCCCAACATTCTGTTTAACTTCTTTGTCAATCCTGCTGCAAATTGAGGTCCTCAATCTGACACTATACTCTCCAGCAATCCATGCAACTTCCATATGTTATCCCTATACAACCTTGCCAATCCTTTCACCGATGTTCTCTCCATCGTTGCCACAAAATGTACCATTTTGGACAATCTGTTACACACTACTAGAATCACATCTTTTCCTACTACTACTGGTAACTTCGTAATAAAGTCTACCATCAAGTGCGTCTATGGTTTTTCTGGTATTTTACTCAACTTCAATTTTCCTGCTACTTCCTCCATCCTATTCTTCATTCTTTGACATAAGTCACACCCCTCCATATATCTTTCTATATCCCTCATAATTCCTAGCCACCAATATTCCTTGTCACCAACTCTACCGTCTTCTATCTTTCTACATGTTCCACTGTCAGTATATCATGATATAACCATATCACCTCTGCTCTTAACTTCTCATCCTTTGGTACATATACTTTCTCTTCCTTCAATACCAATTCCCCCTCTATCTTCCATTCATTCCCCCTTAACTCTTTTTCCTTTGCTTTCTTCATCTCCTCTACTACTCTAACTACATTCTCATCTTTACTCCTAGCTTTTTTTATTTTTTCTAACAACTCTACCTCTGGTCCTTCTATTACTACTTCTTGTAACTTACAAATCCAATTGTCTTTTTCCACACCCACTTTCCAGTCTGATCTTCTACTTAGCCTATCTATCTTCCTCATTCTTGTTCCCAGAATATGTTTAAGATTAAAATCAAACCTTAATAAATACAACACTCATTGAGTCTGCCTCCGATTCAACTTCTGTACTTTCATAAAATACTCCAAATTTTTATGATCTGTCTAGATCTCAAACTTGGATTGTACTCTCTCCAACAAATGCCTCCAACTCTCCAATCCTCTTATAATAGCCAACATCTCTTTATCATGGATTTCATAATTCCTCTCTATCTCATTCAACAACTTGGAAAGAAATGCCACTGGTCTCCATAATCCATCCTCACACTCTATTGATAATACCCCTCCTGTAGCATAGTCTAATGCATCTACTTCCATCCTCATTTTTTTATCTAAATCTGGTGCTGCTAACACTGGTTCTTTTGTAAACCGTTCTTTTAACTCCTTAAACACTTTTTTCTGTTTCTCTGTCCAATCCCACTTCTTATCTTTCTTCACCATATTGTGTAATGGTCTGGCTATGGATGTAAAGCCTTTAATAAATCAATGATAATAATTTGCCAATCATAAAAACTTTTGTACATCTTTGACACACTTGGGTGTCAGCCACTCCAGTACTCCCTTCACCTTTTCTTCCTCCATCTTAATTCCTTCTGGTCCTATAACCACTCCTAAAAACCCTACTTCTCTGACCTTCTATCTACATTTTTCTGGTTTTACATATAGATCATTCTCCTCCAACCTTTTAATCACTTCTGCTATCAGCTTCTCATGTTCTTCTTCCATCTCTGTTCCAATTATCACATCATCTATAAACACTGCTACTTTTCCAGTGTTAATTAAGTCTCTCAACAATTTATTTATCATAGCTTGAAATATTGCTGGAGAGTTTGTCAACCCAAAAAACATCACTGTAGGTTTGAAGGACACCTCTGGTATTGTAAACACTGCTTTCCATTCATCTTCCTCCTTAATCCTCACATTATTATAGCCCTACCTCAAGTCCATCTTCATAAACACTTTTTTTGTACCGATATTTTCCAACACATCTGATATTAAGGGAAGAGGATAGTTGTTTTTGATCATCCATTCATTTAGGTATCTGTAATCCTGAACCATTTTCTTTTTTCCATTCTTTTTTCCCACAAAGAATACCAGCACCATCTGTGGGGATTTTGATGGTCGGATATATCCTTTTCTCAACTGCTCCTTAATAAACTCCCTTACTTCTTCCCTCTCTTCTCTCAACAACAGATACACCTTTCCCTTCCTCAGAACAAATCCCTCTTTTACATCTATTACATAATCCCATACCTTCCTTGTCGACATTCTCTCTGACTGTTTCTTCCCGAATACCTTAATCCACTAATGATATTTTTCCAGCATTATTTTCTTTACCTTCACCTCCGACTTTGCTGCTTCTTCTTCTTTATCCCATATTTCCCATTATTCTACAATCTTCTTTACTTCCACTGTCTTTCCTTTTTTCTGCTTTTTTGTCTTCTCTTTTTCTTCTCTCTTTTTCCCAGCTTCTTCTTTTACTTCTTCTTTCTTCTGCTTTTCCCACTCCAATTTCCCTTGTACTGGCCTCTACTGCTTTCTACATTCTTCTAGGCATCTCGTCATCTTTACTTCCCCTGTTTTCCAATCGATTTCCGGATTGTGGCAAGCCAGCCATGGTATTCCTAAGATCACCATCTACTTCTGCCTTCCGATCACATCTATCTCTATCCTTTCCCTATATCTCTGATAATAAATATTTACCTCTATAGTATCTTCTATGGATCCTTCTTTATTCAGTGACCTATTTACATTTCTCATATTTATTAGTCTTTCCAACCTCTTCAACTTAAAGCCTTGTTTCTTAGCAAACTCTGAGCTTATAACTAGCCTAGTTGCTCCACTATCTAATAATGCCTCCACCATCACTTCCTCTTGTGTATCTAATCTTTCCAACCCGATTTTTACTGTCACTTCCCTCAATGTTTTTCCTTCTGCTTTTCTTATTCTTTCTTCCTTTTTCTCTTCTTTAGGTGCATCAGTGTTTATTTCTGTAGCTAATACAATATATTTATTTTGAGAATCTAGTTGAGAAGTTCTAGATTCTCCACCTCTTTTAAATTGTTTGTCTGATTGTGAATCTCCTTGATTCTTCCTCCTCCATATTCTACTCTCCTTTCTTTCATTGCTCTTCCCCTTCCTCTGTTCCTACAGTGGTGTGCCATGTGTCCAAATCCTCCACAGGCATAGCAGTTCCTTTTCTGATCTACTTCCATTGCATAAGGGTCCTATCTAAGAGAAACCCCCACTCTCTATCCTTACCCTCTCACTACTACTGCATTCGTCCTCTCTACTCTCTCCATCGGAGCAAGCTCCATTATCACCTGCTGAGGAGGTATTTGCCTTCTTTACCACACTAGTAGTTATGGTATTATCTGTCTCTTCTGCTTCTGTACTCCTTCTCCTATCTCCTTCTTATCTCTTAGTCTTTCTTCTTTCCTTTTACTCTCTCTCCAGTTTCTATCAAGAGCTGTTGCCCTCTTATACCACTACTTGATAGAGGCTGGCTGGTTTTCAGCCTCTATCAAATTCCTTCTTATCTCTTCATTCACCCCCTCTTAAACTCCTCTATTAAAGGTCTCCCCTCATATCCGCTACCTCTTGCCACCCTCTTGAACTCTTGCATGAACTTCTTCATTGTTCTTCCTTCTTGCTCCAACTTCTTTAATTCTGTTGCATTTACCAATTCCTCCTCCCCTCTGCCAAATTTTTTTTTCAAAGCTGTCAAAAATTCCTCTACAGTTTTATACTCTATCTCTCCTGTTTCTAATTCTTCCATAGCATTTTTTCCTTCCATATGTCTGCTGACTCTCCCTATACATATGAGAGGACCCATTGCATCTGTTCTTCTACTGTTGCCTCTTTCATCTTCATTCTCAAATATAACCGACACGTAATTACAAATCCTCCCACTTTTCCTACTTCTCTGTTGAAGATAGCTGGCTTAGCTACCTCCATGTGAGGTCTTATATTGGGCCCTAATACCTCTCTCTCTATACCTCCTGTTGCTGCAAGCAGGGCTTATATTTGTGCTTGCATTGCTGTTAGCTGTTCCTGTTGCTGGTGGATGATCTCATGTAAATTGATTTGACTTATATTGGAATAGGAGGGAGAGTGATAATGATAACAGTGGTGGTGATAGTGGTGATGGTGATGTGTATAAGGGGAGAGCAGAACCCATGCTGGTTTCACTCTCAGACTCATATTCCAAAGATGACAGTATCTCTGTATGTGATAGCAGGCCTTCTTCTTGTTCTGCCTACATGATTACTTACTACTTCTGACTACTGCCCTAATAGAATGGTAAATGATTTTGGTCTAAGAAGACTGTTCTACTCTAGATAGCTGTTTTAAGAACAAACTACTGTTCCTTTGCATAGACAGACTACAAGGAAGTCTATAGCACAAGACTGATATGAAGAAAAAAATAATAACATGTCCACAAAAGATGATACATCTGAAATACACCAGTAGGCTTTGGTGCAAACAAACAGCTAGGCTTTCCCTACCTAACTAGTGTATCCCTTAAGCCTAGAGTCTGGCTGTAGCTTCTTGACTAAAGAGTGGTGTTGCCCTTTGGTTGAGGATGATAAAAGAGTAAAGGTAGAAAAGGCTAGTGTTAAGTGGTTTCAAGAATGGGAATCAAGTTCTAATATTATGATCTTAAATCCTAAGAGTGAGATAAAAGAATAACTTTTATATTGAGTAATACAAGAGAACTCGATAGAGATTCCTTTACAAACTAGTTTACTTTATATACTACTACTGATGGTCCATGCTAACTACTGTGCACCCTACCCTAAACAATCATGTGTAGTACATAAGGTCAATATATGGTATCCATGTTGTATGACATCACTTGTTCTAGAACCTTTTACAACTTTCTCTCAAGTTTTGTGATCAATATTGTGATCACACTATCAAATGTGACTGATGTGATTGATTACTTCTCACCCTAACCTCAGAGTTCTAAAAATAGAAAATATGAAAAATAAATAAAAATAAAAATAAAAATAAGAAAGAAAATAATAAAAACTAAGTCCACTTTCTGTCATCTTGATATAGCTGGTTAAGTACAATCCAGAAGTTAACTGGAAGAATGGAACAATAAAGTTTACAAGATGCCTATAAAGCTGTATGATGAAACACCAAGATATAAGGTTCAAAACTAGAAGAACACAGGTAGTGGAAATGACAATACAGGATAACAGCAAAATAGGAAAGGAGCCAGACAAGACAAATCCAGAAGACTTACCAAACTATATTCAACCTTTCACATATCTATTCAACAAGAAAAAGTTTGAAAAATTACTGGAGAGATGTGAATGGGACTATAAAATCAACTTAATGGATGAAGCACCAAGGGAACTGAATGTAAAAGCCTATGCAATGATGGTAAAAGAAGAAGAAGCTTTAAATCAGTGGCTAGATAAACAACTCAAGGCAGGATTGATAGTAAAGTTGAAATCACGATATGTAGTACTCTGTTTTTACATTCCGAAGAAGGATAGTTTGCTACAACTAGTCTAAGACTATAGAAAACTCAACCAGGTCACAATAAAGAACAAAATGCCACTATCTTTGATTAGAGAAGTAATTGACAAGTTGAAAGAGGCTAAATACTTCAACAAGCTTGACTTGATCTGGGGATACAACAACATATAAATCAAGGAAGGAAATAAATGGAAAGTGGCATTCTTGACAAATAAGGGTTTATTTGAACCACAAGTCATATACTTTGGATTATACAACTCACTAGGGATATTCCAAAAAATGATAAACAGCATATTCAGTGAACTACTCCATAAGAGAGTATTAGTGAACTACATGGATGACTTTGTTATACTAGCCAAGACAAAAGAGAAACTAGAAGAAAGAACAGTTTGATTCCTGAAGATAGCAGAAAAATACAATTTATATTTTAAACAGTCAAAATATGACTTCGATATAGAAGAAATCCCAATTCTAGGAGTTATAGTTGGGAAGAAACAAGTCAAAATGGAACAAGAAAAGATTAAGACAGTAAAAGAATGGAAGATGCTAATGAAGACCAAAGATGTAGAAAGCTTTCTAGGATTTGCAAACTTCTACAGACAATTCATTCAAAACTTCAGCCATACAGTGAAACTATTAAACAAACTGAAGAGAAAGAAAGAATGGAAGTAGAAAGAAGAACATCAACAAGCCTTCAACAAACTCAAAGACAAGATAACAAGTCAACCGGTACTCTTTCTTCTGAAGAGAGGAGGAAAATTTAGAGTAGAGATGGACACTTTAGAACACACAATTGGAGGAGTACTATTCCAGGAGCAAAAAGGAAAATGGAAACTGAAAGTGTTTTTGCCAAGGATGATGCAACCAGCTGAGAGAAATTATGAAATCTATAATAAGAAACTACTGGCAATTGTAGAAGCTTTAATGAAATAGAGATAATATCTACTGGATACAATGGAACTATTTGAAATCTAGATGGACCATAAGAATCTGAAATACTTTAGAGAACCTCACAAACTAAATAGACAATAAGCCAGATGGTACTTGAAGCTTTAGAACTATGATTTTACCTTATGACATATCCTGGGAAAAACAAACACAAAGGCAGATATTTTGTCATGAAAAGATTAAGTAAATACAAAAGAAAACAACAAGGATGTTTGATTATTCAAAGAGGAATTATGGACAAGGAGAACCACAGCAGAAGTAACCATGTTGAAAAGGACTATGATAACAGACAAGTTGGGAATACTAGAGGAAATCAAAAGGAATAATACCAGGAAACTGTTATGAACTTTAAGTCTTTAGGATTAGACAAAAGAACAGACTCTTATATTGGAGTGAATATAAGAGAACTTAATAGAGAGCTCTTTACAAAATAGTCTATCTTATATACTCCTACAGATGGTCTGTGCTAGCTACTATACATCCTACCCTAAATGACCATGTATGAAGCATAAGATCAACATGTGGTGTCCATGTTATATAATGTCACTTTGTTCCAGAACCTTCTACTTCCTCCTCTTAAGTCTTGTAATTAATGTTGTGACCATACCATCAGATGTGACTGATGTGACAGTGTGACCAATCACTTCTAACTCTAACCCCAGAGTTCTAAAAGTAGAAAATATGAAAATAAATTGAAAAGAAAATAAAAATAAGAAAAGAAAATAATAAAGAATTAAGTCCACTTCTTTTAACCTTGACAGGAATGAGAGGTGGTCCAAGCACTGAAAAAAGACAATGGATTATCATGGGAATAAGACAAAATTGTGTATATGGAAGGAAGAATATACATCCCAAATGACTGGAAACTAAAGAAAAAGATTCTACAAGAGAATCATAATTCAGTAGATATGAGACATCCAGGATAGCAAAGGATGATGGAATTACTCAAACAGAACTACTAGTGGCCAGATTTAAAAGAAGATATCAAGAAATACATGCAAGGTTGTTTTAAATGTCAACAGAACAAAGTTCAGCATCAAAAGAAATTAGGAGAATTACATCCATTAAAGATACTACAGGAACTATAGCAAGAAATCAGCATTAATATCATAGGACCTCTACCTAGGTCTAATGGAATGGATGTTATAGTGGTTATCATGGACTGGTTTACAAAAATGATATGACTAAAAGCAATGACAACAAATATTTCAGCAGAAGACATAGCAAAGATATATAGAGATGAAATCTGGAAACTGCACAGGGTACCAAAGAAAATCCTCAATAATAGAGGGCTACAGTTTGCATCAAGATTCATGGAACAACTTACAAAGACATTGGAGACTAAGAGGCAACTGTCAACAGCTTATCATTCTTAGATGGATGGTCAAATGGAATGAATCAATCAAGAAATAGGAACGTTTCTATAACACTATGTCAACTATCAGCAAGACAACTGGACAGAATAGCTGACAGCTACAGAGTTCCAGTATAATAATAAAAAATATGCTGCAACAGAACAGACCCCATTTGAATTAAACTTCAGAAGACATCTATAGAAGGGTAATCTTATGGTACAAACAGAGTTTCCAAGACTAGAAGAATTCCTCATAGAGCTATAAAAGAGCTAGAAGCAGACCACAAAATCAATAGAAGAAGCACAGAAGAACATGAAAAGACAATTCAACAAAAAGAGGCAAAATCCTCAAGAATTAAAAGTTGGAGACAACATGTGGTTGGAAAATAAAAATATCCATTTAAATTGACCCTCAAAGAAGCTCAACCAGAAAAGATACAAACCTTTTAGGATTTCAAAGAATATTGGTTTAGAAGTATTTCAGCTGGAGCTTCTAGAAGAATGGGATATTCACAATATGTTCAATAAAGACCTTCTGACACAATGTAATAAACCAAAGTTCAAGGGTCAGCACAAGGAGCTAGTACTACCACCAACTATTGTAAATGAGAAAGAAGAATATGAAGTAGAAGAAATCAGGAAGTATAGGAAATGAGAAAGAGAGATGCAATACCTTGTGCATTGGAAAGGTTATGGGAACAAGCATGACCAATGGATGGCAGAATTAGGGTTAACTCATGCAAAAGAGGTGATCAAAGACTATTGGACA
>JAJOHK020001147.1:0-15584 GCA_022457215.2 Leucocoprinus gongylophorus | reverse complement strand
GTTATTGGAATTCAAGAAGGGACTCTCTTAGTCATTTTGTTATGTTCTTAGAACTTAATCTGGGTGCATTTGCTTTTCCTGACATTTTAATTTAAATAAATTTTTTTTCTTTTTTTTCTTTTTTTCTTTCTGTTTCTCTCTCTATTTCTAGTTTCATGTATGTCTGTTCCTTTTGTAAGTAGTTATGAAGTAGCTACCATGGCCTGCCATCGTGCTCTATGTAATAAAATGTTGATTTTTTTTCAAAAAAAAAAGAGAATCAAAAGATAGAAAGACTCTATTAGGATAATTGTTGGCATCTACTATGGAGCTTTTGATCCTTTGTTGTTGCTTGAAATATATGTAATCTAAGGAAAGATGATAAAGTTGAGATTAGAGAGCATATCTTTTCTTAAGAAGTGATTTAATGGCATGATTAAGAGGAAGAGTAGCTATTCATAACTGATGTCTGCCACTTAATTTTTGAAGGTGAAGATGTATAGGGATTAGGCCTACAATAGCTTTGATTTCCATAGTTGGTAAGGTACAGAAAGCACCTAAGATCCATAATATATCTTTGTTACATTTTATTAAGCTTGTTAAGCAGGTAAGATAATGGCATATTGTTATAATGCCAAAACTAAACCTATAGAGGGCAATAGGGAGAATGCATGCTTTGTAAAGAAGTCATTTTTGATATGGTAGAAGACTATATGTTGAGTTTCCCAGCATTTTCATACATTTGACTGTAGATATAGCTTTGTTGGCATAGAATTTGATATATTAATGAAAAGAAAGCTTTCTATTGAAAAAGAACCCCAAATAATGCCAAGATTCTTTAGGATACAGAACTATGCCTTTAAGGTGACTAAGATCCAGAGGAAGTAGGTTGAAAACTCTGTGTGATCTGGAAAAATGAAACACTTTAGTTTTTCCATGTTCAATAACAAGACTGAATATAAAAAGACTGTCATCTGCAAAAGAAAGAAAAGTAATAGGAATTTTTAGGTTTTTGCTTATTTTTCAAAAATATGAAAAAGGGGGAACAAGTAGAGAGCTGATAGAATAGGAGATAAAGTGGAATCTTATCCTATACCAATGTTAAAATTGAAAAAAAGAGATAAATTTTTTCCAGGGATATTGGGTTTTTTACCAACTAAATAATCAGAAAAAAAGGGAGGAATTCTTGGATTGAACCCAGCCTTATCCAGCATAAGAGAAATGAGACAGTGGTTAAGTGAAGGAAAGAACTAAGCTACATCAAATGCTAGAGTGCTTATTTGAATGTTTCTTATCCAACCTGAATGAATTAGATGAGTTAAGAAGTTATCTGCATCAGAAGTGGATCATTGCTTGAGCCCTCCAAGTTGATTAGGATGGACAAAATTATTAGCAATAATATAGTACTATATTCTTTCTCCAATAGCTTTTTTGATCAATTTTTCTAGCATGTTCAAGAGTACAATGGGATGAAAAGAATTTGAAGAGTTATAAGATATCTTGTTGGGTTTTGGAATGATAATCAACAATGATATCTTAAAGTAAGAGGGCCAATAACCTAAGCTTATACAAGCATTAGCAATATTGATTATGACATTCAAGCATGAATTGTCATTGATAACATATTTGAGATACTTTCATGAAACTCTGTTTGGTCCTAGTATAGATGAGTCACTATACTATAATATAGTGATCTTGAATTCTTCTTTGGAGAAAGGGTCTCACTCTAATATTAGTTTAGAAGAAAGCTCATCTAAAATGTTGATATTGATTTGGTAATTTTGGGCTGAATTAAACAATTGATGGAGAGCTTGCCAGAGTTCATCAAGTTTAATACAAGGTTGACCATTAAAACATAATGCTTCAATAGCAGATAGTTTCATTTTTTGACCTATTTTATGGAATTCCAAGGTCTTTGATTCTTAGACATGGTTTTTTAAATTTTTTCATTGAAGAATACCTGTTTGGTCTTCTTGATGGTACCTTTGAACATCTTCCAATAATTGATTTGCTTAAATGTTCTGTATCTTGATAGTGCAGATTGACATTCTTTATTCTACCATTCCTTAGAGTGTTTTGTAATTTTGACACACTTTAGGTGTTATGGACTAAAGTTCTTAGGGTTGAACAATAGAATAACTCTTGTATTGAGTAACACAAGAGAACTTAATAGAGAACTCTTTTACAAACTAGTCTATCTTATATAGTTCTACAGATAGTCTGTGCTAACTACTGTGCACCCTACCCTAAACAACCATGTGGTGTCCATGTTGTATGACATCATTTGTTCTCGAATCTTTTACTAAATTCTCCCAAGTCTCATGATCCATCTTGTGGCTACACCATCAGGTTGTGACAGATGTGACAGTGTGACAGATCAGTCCTAACCCTAGTTGTTCTAAAAATAGAAAATAGAAAATAAAACAGAATGAAAATGAAAATGAAAAGTAAAATAGAAAAAACACTAAGTTCACTGTTTGTGAACTTGATATTAGGTGTTTCTACCACAAGAGATTCAAAATTCTGGTAAATTCTTGAACAGAAAGTTCAAGTAATTCTTTATCTGTTAATTGAGAAGTATTGATCTTTTTAATGTTTTATATAAGTTCAGAGGTAAACTTTGAGTCCTTTTTACTGTATTTGATAATGGTACATCTTTTATCTTGTATAAACTCTTTAATAATGTGGATATTGACTATCAGAGGAGCATGGTTAGAAGAGTATCATGATTCTGGAAGGATGGTATGATTGTCAAATTCCAATGTATTGGGTCTGAGGAATATTAGGTTAATGACAGAATTCAAATTGTTTTGTTATCTGAATATCTAGTTAGTAGAATGTGAAAGTGACAGATCAAAAGAGTTTGCAATATCTATAAGCAAATCACTATGAATCAAATTGAATGGGTACAAAGAATTCCAATTACTATCCCTAATATTAAAGTTACCAGTTATAACTAAAATATTTTAAATATCCACTTCAGTATCCTTTAGATACTTTAAAGCAGATTGGTGAGCATCAGAATAAACATTAAGTAAAAAGAAAGTGTTTCTATTGTTGAAAAAGGAAAAACAATAAATGTCTCTGTGATTAAAGATGTTTTTATGAAGAGAAAAATGTAAGTTGACCAAACAAATGTTAATGTATGAGATGACTCTAGGATAGTCATTTTCATGTGATGTACTTCTAGGAAAAGTAATCCAATTTAGGTGGTTAGGAGTACTTACTACTTTGTCTCCTTCTTTGTTAAATGAATTAGGAATAGTATGAATAGTTGACCAAGGTGGTTCTTGAATGAAAATAATATTGAAGTCTCTGTTGGTCTCCAATATTATATTAGTTAGGACTCTGTTCTGACAAACATTTTGCAAGAAAAGCTTGATACTTTTAATAATCATACCTAAATCTTACTCATAGTTGAGCAAATTGAGTTCTTTCTGATTTTTCAGAGTTTTTCATGTGTTATTCCTTGTTAAATCAATTTCTCCAGAATGGGCATTGATTTGAATCTGCTTGATGTTTGCCTTTGCAATCTAAGCATTTAAACATATGAGGGCATGGTTCACCTTATTTTGTTTTGAGGTGCAGTAGATTGATTTTAAAGTTTGCTTTGCAACACCAGGCAAAGTGATGGTGGTGTTCAATCTTATAAGGCCCATTGTATTTAATGTATTTTGATCCTTGAGCTCTGTACACAAAAGTAGTATGTTCCTATTTCCAGTAATTCTTGCATTAGGAGATATCTGGGTTCATGTTTGTACCACAAATGGTGGTAATATAGCTCCCAATATTGAAACATCTATTGATAAGATGTTTAACATTACTACAACTTTGGATATCCTATATGTCCAACCAAATGATAGCCATATCTAACTTGGATAATGCCTTGATAACTCAAGGCTTTGAAGCAAGTGAAACATTGTTGAAGATGTGGTTGTTTTTTAATATGGACTCAACCACACTAAAGTTGATGGGCATTTTGGTATTTTCCATCAAGTATGGAATATCTATGATTTTTAGATATGATTTGGATTGAGGAAGGCACAGTATCTTCATGTCTTTAAGATCTAAATGATCAACATTCTTGACATAATTTTCAACTGTCTGTAAGTCTGATGTAGAAGCAACCTTATTCATTATGATACTATGTTAATCTGTTCTAACAAAGTCTACTATGATGTTGGATTTGATATTCTTGAGCACACTGTTAATGTTAGTGATGTGTATACTTGAAGAAGCAATAAATTTAGTTTTATTATCATTGCCCATGAGAACAATAATCTGTTTTCTTGAAGGATCTTTGGTTGTCATATTGATTTTGGGCTTACTTTTTCCAGAATCATTAATTGCTCTATGAATGTTTTTGATTTTCTTGGTGGATAAACTGGGGAAATTCTCCTTGAGTTTTAGAATTTCACCAATACTTAGAGCTAATGCTTGAGCATATAATGTCTTGAGTTTCTCAGATTTGTTAGCTTTTTTACCTCTCTTATTGAAGAACTTTGACTTCTCCAAGACTTTCTTGGATGGTCTTGCTGGAATTAGAGGAGAAAGTTTGACTACTTCTACCTGTTTGTCTTTTAATTGTTTAGCCCTCTTGATAGGTTTGATACAGTTGAGCTCAGGAGAGAATTTGGATGCTACATTCTATCTAAATATTCTGTTGTTTTCATTGGTTATTAGTATATTCTAACCTGATTTGTAAATGGACAAGATAAATTCCCAGGCTATCTAACCAAGGCATTGGAGATGATTAACATTGTTTACCTTGTTACTTTCTATATTTCTATTCCTAATAAATTTGGTCATGTATAATAGCAAAGTTGACATATTCATGAAATTGATTTTGAGAAACTTTATAGTACCAAAAATAGAAATGGAGTAAGCTTCCCCATCCTAAGCATTTAGTTTGACTGGTTGATTAATATCATATGAGATTAGAACATTCATAAATTTCTGGGAATTATATGTGTTAGTAGTACTATTTGTTTCTTCTTCTTCTTATAAACATGGCAAGTTGTTAAGAGCAGGTGCCTCATTGTTAACCTGTAGTGCCCCCTCATTGGAGCTAGTGTTAATTGCCTTGTTAACCATCTTACCTTCTTCTGCTCCAGAATATATTGAAGTTTTGGATTTCTATCCTCTTATGATAAGGAATGGAGAATATATTAGAATGAGTTGTTCTTGCTTGAGGAAACTGATTTTTCCCTAAGAGTGTTAATGTCCATATTCATGTTTGAAGAGTTTAGAATAGATAGAATGAGTAAAGAATTTGTAGGAAATAATATATTCACTAATTCTCTTATAGGCACTCTATACAAGATGGTGGTAAGAGAGAAAGAGATATCAACTGACCATCATATATAATATTATATAAAACTTCTTCATCTAAGTCCAAATAAATAAAATAAAAATAAAAACCAAAATACAAATTAAAATTACAAGAAAAATAGAAAAATAAAATAAGGATAAAATAAAACCAAGTCTATTGTTTACAATTCTGACATAAGTTAAAGTTTATAGAGTTTATTAATAAGTAGCTCTCTTTACAATTATCATATAACTAGAAGAAAGTCATAGTATCTATAAAACAAATATCATATAGTATGGCTATAGTATACTGGTCTTATAGATAATGTATGAACTTTAGGGTAGGTTAGTTATAGATGTACACAAACTATAATTTATGATTTATAAGATAAATTATTTTATATTAGGAACTCTATTGAGTTCTCTTATATTGTTTAATACAAGAGTTTTTTGTTTACTTACTCAGACCTAAGCCATAACATGATAGTAATGTTCTTTAGGCTAATAAACTTACCAATCACTTGATTAACACAGAAAAGGCAATAAGTTTTATTAGCAATGTGATAGTGAAAATAAAAGAAGAAAAAAAGTATAATAAGATAGTAGAAAAAGTGTTAAATCAGAGGAAAATAATTGATATATAAGACTAGAAAAATATAAGTAAAAGGTTAAGAAAGTAGAGTTCTTAGAAGTAGTAATTGGACTGGAGAAAATTAAGATAAAGAAAGAAAAAGTAAAAATAGTACCAGAATAGTTAGAATTTATTAGTGTAGACTTGGATATTTTTCAATTTTTCAATTTTTGACTTAGCTGAGAAACATGATATATATCTTAGTCATTACTTTAAGATAGATTAGTATAACATACAGACCAATAACTAGAGTATATTTTGCCTTGATCTTGAGACTTAAGTTGCAAAGATTGCTAGACTGTGATATAAGCTAGTGAGAAAAAATGTTATGTACTAAATATCACAAACTTCATTCAGCTTGTATCTCCACAACTAGTAGACTAATTTTTACAAACTAAGTTGCATTGTAAATCCCCAAATAAGGGCTATCTGCATATATACAGGATATACAAAAGCAATAACAAACAACCAAGATATCAGGCCATCAGTAACTATAAAATTTTTGTTAGCTAATATCTTATGAATGGCTAAATAGATTCATATGATTAAACTTGCATTGAAAAGTGCTCATCAAACTATTCCTGATGATATATCATATATCATATGAAGATCAGTATTTATAAAGATACAAGCATATCAATGTAGTAACATAATTAGTCATCTTTTAAAATTAGCCTAATATCTGCTATGATAGATAACAGCCCCCATTAGATATGAGTTTTTATTATGTAATGAAAACAGCTTACACACATACTATTACTCTTTTGTATATATACTTCTGTATCTGAGAATGAGATCTCAGACTTAATATCATCAGTTTTTATTATTTATTATTAATATTCATCTTTTCATTATTGACATCTGTACATAAATAAGTAAGTAGTTTATTTTGTGATACTAAAGTTTACCTTTATAAATAACCTGTTTTCCATAATAGTATTATCTTACTTCAAACTCTATAAGTACTCAGTCTTTTATAGTAGAGTTAATCCTATGTCAAACCCTACATATAGTTAATATTTCTCCACAGAACTATTTGATCAAACATTTATCTCAGGCTTAAATACTAACTTTACTCAATATAGGTAACTGCAAAACTATGTAGTTATAACATTACTCAAGTTTCCAAGTGTTTCAAACACTTTCTTATATTTAGAAACTAGTAGATACTTTGTAAATCTCTGGTCTAATAATTAACTATAGTCTTTGTTACTGTTAATACTAAACTCTAGTTATAACTAAATTATATCATAACAACTACAAGTTAAGATGACTCAAGACTGAGACTCAATATTATATAGACTTAGCCCAAGAATATAACATGATAATTATAAATATTATAAAGTACAATATATTTGTTATATAGGATGTCATACTTATCACTGTCACACAATCATGTGACCTTATAAAATACATTATAGAATTTTCTAAAAGAACTTAGTCAGTACTTTAGGATTAGTATATATATATAGATTAACAAAACTCTAACTTGTAGTTGTTAAGACTTAAGCCTTTGAGTAAGGGCAAAAGACTACTTTTGTATTGAGTAACACAAAAGAACTTGATAGAGTTCCAGGTACAAACTAGTCTATCTTATATACCACAAACCATGGTCTGTGCACACACTACACTTAACCTACTCTAAAGTATATATACTTACTATAAGATTAATAGGCTATTATTGTTATATGATATGACATTATTTGTTGCAGAATGTTCTACATCCTTCCCTATGTCTCATGATCCTGTGACTGTGACTGTGACATGTGACCATCATGTCTTAACCCTGGATTCCAATAAAAAAAGAAAAGAGTTTTTAGAAAGTAGAAATAAGAATGAAAATGAAAATGAAAATGAAATGAAATAGAGTCCACTATCCATAACTCTGACAGTAGTTACCACAACATTTCTATATTCTTATACTTTGCCAATTAGCTATCCTCTCTTCTCTTACTTAAGTCTTTGTCTAAGCTATAGCCTAGAGACAGATCTAAACTTATGTATAACTAATATTTCTTGACAGTTGTGAGTGTAGACAAACAGATGGTGCATCTGAATATGAAAAAGTTGATGCATGCAGAGAAACAAGTTACTTATGCAATCTAGCTAACTAAGAGTCTTTCTTTATATGCTATTTATAACTAGATTTTATTTCTATGTAGAAAAATTCAAGTGTTTTTGTCATGTTACAAATATTCATAAGCAAATTGTGCTCATTGGAAGAATAGCTATATTTGGATGAAGTCTCAAGTGAATCAAGATACATTAATTCATAGTGAGTTTGAGAGGGCAGCACAGAGGAATAGACAAAGAAAGACAGAACAATGAAGGATACAGTGTGTTATGAGCTTCAACACCAATGTCAAGAATTACATGTGTAGTATGATATAATGTGTATAGCAAATTCATGATTTAAAATCAAGTTGGGAAGTAATATTTGCCTTGCTTTTGATAGTTGTATAAATCACGTGCTTTTGAAAAGTGGATTCCACTATCGTTCACTCTCAGCTGTTTTGCTAGTGAGCGCATTCTGAAAGATGCGTGATAGAGGTATTTTTCATTTCAAGAGGGTGCTTCCTCGTATGGTGAGACAGAGTTCATCTCGAAACCGCCGTATCGCCAATTGACCTAGGTTTCTGCTTCATAAACGTCTGTAGAGCTGGTCACCTCAAAACCTCTTCAATCTCTGGAACCGAACAATAGGACCAAAGTCTCGAGGGCTTGATTTCATATTTTCTCCTGCGAAAGAAACACTCTTTCAACAGCGTTGGTTGTCCAAAAAGCTCGTACGAGCCTACCATGGCGACTACATCAACGAGAAGGTTTTCAAACGGTGGTATCTACCTGAAACGATACCTGACGTTCGTCCGCGTCGTGCTATAAAAATAGGAGACGATGAGGCCAGTCTTGCAGAATATGCCAGGCGAAAGACACGTACCGAGGAGAGCGAACAGGCTATTGAGAAGAGGGGAATGCCGCCTGTCGGAAGCTTGATGTTCAGTGAGATAGAGAGGAGGATTGACACTGTGGTGTTCAGGTCTTGTTTTGCTGAGAGCATCTATGAGGCTAGGAGACTAGTTATTCATGGGAAAGTACTTCTTAACGGGAAGAAGGTCGGTTAATTCCTGGCCAACTCCTCCACTTGTATAGCTGAACAGACTTCTAGCACAACAACCCTAACACTCGCTTGGCACCTGGGGACATGATATCAGTAGATCCCTCTGCAATTCGCTTCATTAAACCCCAGGCACTGCCAGACAAAGGCTACGAAGACATAAATGGATATACCCAAATTGAGAAGCCTGACCCGAATCATGACACCCCATTCTTCCTCCCTCATTACGCCTCTCCTCACCTCTTCATCCCCGCTTATATTGAAACATCTTTTTCTACTTGTTCAGCCATTTATGTCCGCCATCCAACCGCACGCCCCGGATACTCAGAAATTCCTACACCGTATGACGCAGATGGTACAATTATCCGTTATGCGTGGGAGTGGTATGTCAAGAGACGACCAAGGATACGAAGCGTGTCGCAGTTGTCACGTATGCCTGAGGACAGAATTTATACATTGGGACTCATTGATAAGGATGAAATCATTAAAGAGGGTAGAAGAAAGTTGCGGGAGGGCCTGAAAAGAACATGATTGCCTTAAAGCGCAAGTAGAATGTTTTTTATTTAATTAATTCCTATTGCGGAAGGCTTCAATCCTTCTACTCTCGAAATGCTACCTTCAGATCGCCACGCCTTTTCCTGTCTGGACCTAAAAAGTGTGTCAAGGACGGTTATCTCTTCTATGGTTTAAAATTCGTTTGCTTCCCCCAGGAGTAGAACTCAAACGAAACGAAGGTTGATAATCTTCGTCTTAATAATCGATGGAAGTTGTGTCTCAAGGACTTCAAGACCTTTGACGCCCCTTTCTTTATTCTCCTGCACCCGCCTAAGCTGTAAACATCTCCTATAAGCACGAGTTCTGACGAACAAAATAATTTACTCACAAAATCTTAACCGGATGAATCAAGTCTGTCGGAAGCACATTCATGTACTATGACGCAATTTGAAATGTTGAAGCTCATGATTTTGCTTATCGTTCTGTGAGGAGGTACACATATCATGTGAGTCCTCTGTACTCAACACTATTGAACAAAAGCAACTAATATATCTTTGCATCCCAGTAATTGTGTATCCTTTCAAAAAGATTATTGTTGTTGGTCCAGATTTGATCCCAAGGGACTGCCTTTGCAACAATGTTTATGACTGCGGAGAGGTTCTTTGAACTCATAGTGATGTTCTTTGGGCTTACTAACTCCCTAACAATAAAACAGATATACCTAGTAGGAGACTAGACTGGAAAGTAAGAGTAGAAAATGATAATGAAAATAAAAAAGCTAATAAATAAGGAATGTATTTGAGGGCTAGTATAATAAAGAACTAGAAGTAGATATTATAGAAAAAATAAACAAAGAATAGCAAATTGAAGGATAGCTGGTCTTGAAAGAAGGAAAGATCTATATATCAAAAAAGAAGTTGAGAATTATCTGGTTACATTATGATATACCAGTAGTAGGATATAGAGAACAATGGAAGATAACAAAGCTAGTGATGAGAAACTATTGGTAGCCAGGGGTAACCAAGGATATAGGAAAACATATGGATGGATGTGATTTATGTCAGAGAATAATAAATAGAACAGAAATACTAGCAAAGAAATTAATAGCAAATGAGATATCAGAAAAACTATAGATATACTTAATAGTGGACTTCATCACTAGTTTACCATTGGTAGCAGGGAAAGATGCAATCTTAGTAGTATGTGACAAACTATGTCACATACTATCTAAAATAACATATTTTGTGGCAATGACAGAAGAAACATTAGTAGAAGAACTAGTTAGGTTGTTCTGAGACAATATATAGAAACTACATGAACTACCAGAAAGTATAATATTAGATAGAGAACCACAGTTCATAGTGGAGTTGACAAAGGAGTTGTATTATAGCAACTACTAATCAATCAATCAATAGTGTACTAAGTAGTCTTATAAAACAAAAGTCTTATGAAGATCACAAGAAAACTTGACAAGAAGTCCCCAATATACTTCTATACTATATATACTACTAACACATAGTTTGTGCTAATGATAAATAACCCTATCCTAAAGTCTATATATATATTATCCATAAGTATATCATGAGATCAATATACTATAAACATGTACTTTAACATCATTTCTTCCAGTCCTCTCTACAATGTTCTAGGCCTATGATATAATGTCATGTGACATTTCATGTGACTGCAGTCACATTCCTCTTCATTGTCCAAGAAATAAAAGAATAAAAAAGAAAAATCAAATATTTGTGATATCTAAACTTTAAGTATACTCTTAGAGATTTAGAAACAATTTAGAAGTTCAATAATAATGACAGTGATAATAAAGACCAATACATATCTCAATGATAATAAGGGATAATAATTGATAATAATTGATAATATTGTTAAGTCTGAGATCTAATCCTCAAACATAAAGAAGTATTTATACAAAATAATAGTAATCTGTATGTAAGCTGTTTTTATCACATGATAAAAACTCATATCTGGTAAGATTGTCATCTATCATAATAAATGTCAGGCTAATTTTAGAAAATAACTAATTATGTTACTGTATTGATATACTTGTATTTCTATGAATACTAATTTTCATATGATGTATGATATATCATTAAAAACCGTTTGATAAGCACTTTCCAGTACAAGTTTGATCATAGGAATCTTTTTAGTTGTTCCTGAGATAATAAAACTTGTAGTTACTGATGGTCCAATATCTTAGTAATCTATTGTTACTTTTGTACATACCACATATATGCAAATAGCTCTCATTTAGAGCTTTTCAGTACAATTTGGTTTGTGAGAATTAGTCTACTAGTTGTAGAGATACAAGTTAAATGAAATTTGTAACAGAATTAAGATAAGGTTGTCAATGGCCTTTCATCCACAAATAAATAAGCAAACAGAGTACATAAATCAGGAACTAGAACAGTATCTATAGTTCTTTATAAATCATAGATAAAAAAACTAGCCTAAGTAGCTGGTATTTGCTAAGTTTGTGGTAAATAGTAAAACTTACTTGACAACCAAGGTATCTTTCTTTATAGCAAACTATGGGAAAGAATTAAGAATAGGAGCAAAAATTAGGAGAATAGAAAAAGTAGAAAAAGTAATAGAGCTTGTAGAAAGAATGAAGAGAACCTAGAAAGAAGCAGAAGTAACACTAAAGAAAATACAAGAGAAAATGAAAAGACAGATGAACAGGAGAAATTAGAAGGCAGAAGCATAGAAGAAAGGGGACAAAGTCATATTGAGTATGAAAGACTTAGTGTTCAAAGAACAACTGGCAAGATAATTAGTGGACTGGTACATGGGATTGAAGAAATAGTATCTACTAATGTAGTTCAACTAAAAACTACAATAAAAATTCATTTAGTAGTAAACATGAGTTAAGTAGTAAGATATAGAGAGCTAGTAAAAAAACAGAGGGTGGAGAAACCAAAACCAGTACAAGTTGACAGAGAAGAGAAGTGTAAAGTCAAAATAGAAGTATAAAGTCAAAATAATATTGAATAAATGGAAAATAAGAGAAGTGACAAAGTACTTGGTAGGTTGGAAGAGGTTTATAATAGAATACAACATATAGAAAAGAGAGAAAGACTTAGGAAAAACTAAGAAAGTGGTAGCAGATTTTGAAGGAAGAATGAGTATAGAAGTCAGAAGTTAAGAAAAGTTAAAAGTAGTAGAAGAATAAGACTTTAGCCAAGGGAAACTACCAGGAAAGAACACAACAAAGACATTATATGGATGAAATAATAAAAAATTAAAAAAAAAATATCTGAGAAAGTTAGAAAGAAATTAGCAAAGATAAAAGTCTGTTTCTCTAAAGGAAAAATCTTAAAGAGGTAATATCAGAATCAAAGACAGTGAACTCATGTTGTAGCAACCACTAATTAATGTGGTTAATAATATACTAAGTAGTCTTATGGAGCAAGAGTCTTATGGAGATTACAAGAGAACTTGCCAAGAAGTTTCTAGTATATTACTATCCTATATACTAGAGTATAATAGTTCATATTAACAGTAAATAACCCTATCCTAAGGTCTATATATTGGTCATAAGTGTCAGGAGTATAGTATGGAGTACATATATAGTACCAGCCAGATATCAAAGCTAAGTTTGATATTGTGCACTTTTAGTGTAACTAGTTCAGTGACTGGTTTATTTCTAACAGGTTTGATATTAGAATACATAGGTCTTGGAGTTGATTTACAAGACTAGCAAGAATATTATTAGTTGAAACTTCCAAAGCATGCTGGCACTCAGCTACTTCTTGTAAATATTATTGTAAAAAACCTAGAGCTTTTTTTCATGCTAACAGAGTTCCAGAGTTGTTCTGGAGCTGACATAGAATAAAAAGTGAGAAAAGATAAAAGAGGTCAAAATATAAGAGTAGATGATCTAAGACCACTAGACTTCAAGGATGTTTCAAGGTCCTATTGGGAGTTCTGTTCTGTTATGAGGATAACTGAGCAGAAGAGTAAAGCACCTTAAATTTCTAGGAAATTCTAAGTCTATTGTCTAAATAATTACTAAACTATATACTTATTTTTAAGAAATACTAAGAGAATAGAATAGAGATTTTTGAAGGTAATGACCACTCTATATAATAATATGTCTATTCTAATGTGTTAGAATTCTAATTGCATAAGTAAGAAATGATAATACTTAAATAATTGGGAACAGTTAAAAATAGAGAAACTGAAATGAAAGAGAGCCAGAGTGCTTAGCAGGTACTTCTGGAGCATGGAAAAGTGGATAAGCAAATGTGTGGATAATACTGAAAGACTTTGGAAAAGCAAGAAAGTATGTAAAAGGAAGTTAAATAACATATCCAGATAGTTGGGAGTATTGGTGTATAGTCTAAAGGGGTCCAGAGTATGAGAAATCAGACAAGCAGATGAGTGTGAATGTGGGAAAATATCACAGAATATGGATTAGCTAAAAAATGTGGAAGAGAAAAGTCTTGGAAAAACTAGTTCTCTTACAATGTCTATAATATCTTTACTTTATGATGTACACATTGTATACTTATAGCTGTCACATGGATATTAGGATAGGGTTATTTATCATTAGTACAGACTATAAAACATCTATATAAGACTATTTAGTGCACTATTGACTATTTTGGTTAGTGGTTGTCACAACAGTAATGTTACATTGTTTCTTCTTTTACTAAGTCTAAAATAAGAAATATAAATAGAAGAATTAGAAACAAAAGAATAGAAAATTTAAATAGGAGACAAGAAGTGAAGAAGGTTAGTCAGATAAATTCTATATTCAAGTTTTCCCTAATAAATTTATTTAGAATCTCTTGCTTGGATGTTAAGAAAGAGTAAATAGTAAATAGTGCCAACTAGAGGTTGTACACTGTTATTATATATCTCTAGACTCTATTATTTTGATATAGTTTTTTATGGGTTTTATTTCTTTTGTTTTTATTTTTATTTAGTTCTTAGTTTCTTTTATTTAGCAATAGAGAATCATATAACTATGTCACATAAGATAACACTATAGGTTTAGAAGATAGCAGAAGGTTCTAGTATAATGATGTCAGAAAACATAGCTATAGCATATCTATCTTGTAGTTAAGACATAGTAGACTTATCAATATATTATAGATATTAGAATAGATTATATATTGTAGGGTATAAACCTTCATTACTCTTATATTAGAGTTTATAAGAGGAACTCAACAGAGGACCTTCTACTACAATATATACTATTATCAAAGTTAAAGATAGTAAACTCTATTTATTTTTATTTTTATTTTTCTTTCTATTTATTTTCTTATTTTTGGACTTAGGGTTAGGGGTTAGCATGATGTTACATAATGCTGTCACTAATCACAGTCACACAATCATATACCATATAGAATATTCTAGAATATTCTAGAACAATAATGTTATTTTATATATCAATAATATATAATATATATGGCCTTTAAAGTAGACTAAGGTTAGTGTAACATAGACTAGTAGCCTAGCATATATAAGGTAAACACTTTGTACTTGGATTTTCATTAAGTTTTCTTATTTAAACCCTTATACAAGATTTTTTCTTTTATCTAACTCTTAGGCTTAAGTTTGTAACAACTATATACTAGTTCTATATATATTTGTATACCTTTGCTGTCATTGGTGTTAGTTGCTGCAACATGCATCTTCCAGATTTATTTTGAGATCATAAGGTCAATAAAGTATAAGAACTTCAGCTTTGAATTTACTAAAGATATTAGTAAATTTATAATACTTAAAAGAAATATTGGAAAGATTAGAAGTAGACTTTGCTATATATACAGAGTTCACTTGAATACTAGTTGAGTAAAGACAAATTTAAAAATTGTTGAAGCCTGAAAGCTTTAATATGTAAAGAAAGTCTAATACACTAGTAAATATAAAAAGATATTAGAAGCTGATGTGGTTACTAATAGTATATTGACTATAATGTTTGGCAGATCTTAATTTTCCTACAAAGATAAATAGAAAGTCATTAACTCATTTACCTAGTCAATTAATAGATTGTATTAGATAAGCTAGTCATATTTAAAAACTAAA
>JAJOHK020001146.1:0-15601 GCA_022457215.2 Leucocoprinus gongylophorus | reverse complement strand
ACATACGCTGGTCCTAGCAAGAATGAACTTTGCTCCTCCAAGGTTCTTATACCAATGACCGAATTTATGTCTGCTCGTACCTCGATATTGGACCCCGGCTGGTTGCCATATCGCATAGCGTCTCTTGTGGTGGGTAAGCCTCTGTGGTGGGCATTAGAGCAAATCGGCATTGTAGACTCTGAGCGTCATTTGAGCTCTGATTCACTCCAGGTAGATTGGTCCGGCGAATATGTTTTCGTGGAGCTGCTTGAACAAGCAACAGATGCTGTTCTCGCCTTACAAGAAGCTCGGGTGACAGGACCAGCCGACGCATTGTATACCATAGAGGGTTTCAGAAAGACATTCGCATCTATATTCAGTGCATCAGAGCAACCCGCTCTCAGTGAGATGGACACCAGGATTTTGATCAAGTCCTTGGAGCGAGAACGCAAAGCCGTCGTCACCGACAACGAGGTGAGCACCCTTCGACCTCCAAAGAAACGCTAGTAACTTGAGTTCGTCTATCAGATACCAAAGCTCGTGAAATTTGTTGATAAAAATGGATCCCATGGAGAACGGGTGGTCACTGCTATCGATCGTGGCATTCTAGAATTAAAATCCGCTATATTCAATTTGGAGCGCCTCGTAGAAGCAATTCAAGAGAAACTGAATGAGTGAGACCTCTCATACTGTTGGCGTTTCCTTACTATTTTTTCATCATGTTCTAGATCTACGAAGAAAGCTACGTTAGCATTCCAACGAAAACAAAAATCATTAGCCATAAGCTATTTGAGGTCACGAAAGCAGCTAGAAGATGTTCTCCAAAAGCGACTCGCTTCCCTGGCTACTCTAGAAAGCACGATGATTTCTATTGAGGTCGCTGCTGGTGACATAGGGGTGAGTCTGGAATTCTAGTTTTGGTGCCACTCGACCTCTGATACGGTCCTCAAGATTTTGAGAAGTTATGAATCGTCGACATCGACATTACGGGCTATTCTTTCAGATCCGTCTCTTCATCGTACCAATATTGACAGGATAATGGACGCTTTGGCAGAAGCAAACTATGCCGCCCAAGAAGTTGACAGTGCGATCAGGATTGGAGGTGATGTAGCCCTCAGGGTCGACGTTGATGAAGAAGAACTTGAGAATGAATGGAAGGCCCTAGTTCAAGATGTCAGAGCCGATGCAGATACTGCTCAGACACTGGATCTACCTTTTTCGGCCCCTACCGCCTCAGTCTGTAGTGACCCAGCCGAACTGGAGAGAGAGAGGCAGCGACTTCCGTCTCTATGACTGGCTCTGTCATAAATGCGACTAGGATACTCTCCATCTTGCATACACTCCTTATCGGGGGTTCATTTATTTCGTTGTTAATGCATTTATAGAACTCTAATAGATGCTCTATAGCTTTGTTCAAATGGTTGAGTGAGAGTTGGATTGTCGGCGGTTTTCGTCGGCGGTGAAAGAAGAACCGGAAGGATTGTAATGTATAAGTATCGAAAAAAATTCGAACACCTAATCTTTCTGTCTCGATACAAGCCAAGTCTCATAGTAATATGGTTCTCAAAGACCGATCAGCACAGTTGACCACTTGGAGTAATGTCACTCTTGAGCAGGCGATGAATCATGAAGAAGCAATTTTTCTGCAATTAATTTTTCGTGCTACTGGTTCGGCAAGAGTGTAATGATTACACTGTCGCAAACAGACGTCTGGGACTTGTTCGGGCATTCCCTTCGGTCGGACTGACGAATGGTTCCCGTACGTTTGAGGCATCCGAAGGGCGTCTCAACCCTTCAGCTTCCTCAAGACAATGCTACCTTCACAGTCCAGGACTTCCAGCAACAGATTTATTCGATCAGTGAGATCTTGCCCTCTCGACAAGCAGGTGAATCAGTCCAGTGTATATTGTGACGTCTCTGACTGTACTTCATTGCAGTCAAAACGGGCTATCCACCGAGATCTCTGACATTGATACCTGAACTTCCGTTTTCAAGCCTTGGAATTATAGCCGGAGATCAAATTATCGTGAGCGAGATTCCGAGATTGGATTTGACTGGAGGAGTTGCGCAGGATATTGAAACTCGACCGCCCCAACTCCCTGGTTCAGCAGAGGAAACGCAAATTGCTGCCATCCCACTGTCAAGTGCTTTTGGTAAAGCTGATTTTGTGGAAACGGGAGATGGAAGCGTGTTGGTTCATAGAGTATGTTTCCGATGGCACCCTGAGTTCCTACTTATCCATGCCATTGCAGATAGTTCCCGATGATAATTCTTGTCTGTTCTCTGCGGCAGCACTGATTTTCGAACAAAACATTGCAAATGCCCAGGAGATGCGAAAAAGTGAGCATCAATTTTGAAAACCTGAGGCTATCATATTAACTTGGGCTTAAGTCGTGGCTAATGGCATTCACAATAATCTCGAAACGTACGATGAGGCTATCTTAGGGTGAGATCTCAGCGCATCGGTCTAGAAAGTCTGAACTCATCAGTCGGCAAAGCATGCCTCCTGGGCAGTATATTCAAACGATCCTGAAACCAACGACGTGGGGAGGGGCCATAGAACTTGGTATACTGGCCCGGCATTATGGCGTGGAGATCGCTAGCATCGATGTTGAAACAGGTCGCATTGACCGTTTTTCACCTTCGGAGAACAAAAGTACCAGAATGCGCTGTGCAGTCATTTATTCCGGTATACATTATGATGCAGCATCACTGGCGCCGACGGCAGACGCTCCATCTGAATGGCACCAGACATTATTTTCAATTGTAAGAAAACGCCACGCATATACCATATCCATGTCTATCTAATTATCCAGGGGATTGGCGAAAATGATCTAATAATCCCTGCATTGAGAAGATTGGCAGACATCCTTCGGTCAAAGAAAGCATATACTAATACAGCTACTTTCGACCTCAAGTGCGAGGTCAGTGTTGTGCCCTATTCTGGATCAATTCCTCTTATCGTTCTTCAGCAATGCGGAAAGGGTCTGAAGGGGGAAAAAGAAGCTAGTGTCCATGCAGAACAAACAGGGCATGTTCGTTTTGGCGAATATTAACATGTATCATGGGGAATTAGAGTAATGAGTAACCCCCTACCGGCAACTATAATTCACAGGAAAAATAAATTATGGGGGCACCGCGGATCGAACGCGGGACCTTTAGAACTCACTTCAGTCTACTGCTCTCCCAGCTGAGCTATGCCCCCAATATTTACTTAGTAGATATATATAATGATCAATATTCATCATCAAAGTTATGCTTCCAAATAGTCTGAGGGTATTTTCTGCCAAAAGTTCACCATTAGTACTTTCTTTATTACCATATGGCCCAATTTCAAGCAGCTCTTCTGAGAGTATTTCTTTTCTGTCAACACTGCTACTGAAGCTATCAACAAGTTAGACTACCTATTATTAGGGAAGTCACATAGTAGGGAAGTTACATAGTAGATGATTACCCAGATGAGTTTCAATCTCTTATATCAGAGGCTAGCTATACTAATTCACATACTATTGTAGTCAAACTTTGTTGCAGACCACAGATAGTAATTCAGAACTAAATTGTAACCCTGCTAATAGAAAGATATTAAGGCAACTAAACAAAGTCCATAGGATTATATAGAATTTTATATCTTCAGAAAAACCTAAGTTATATTATAGTAGCTAATAATCAAATGCAAACCACCTTTAGGAGAATCTAAGAGAACAAGATAAGGTTTTTCAAAGTGTTCCAGTTTTAAGCTTGGCTTAGATTGCAACTTAGGCAAAGATTTGAGTAAGAGAGGAGAGATGATCAATTGGTAAAGTATAAAGATACAGTATTGTATCTATAGCTATATATGCCTAATAACTATAAGAAAAGAAAAGACATTCTTAAGAAAAACATAAGGAAAACATGTAAAAATCCTACATGTGTCCAAGTTATGTTATATATGAGGCAAACATCTGTTAAACATGAGATAGTGATTGTAATACAAAAATGACTACTATTCAAAATATTCTATGGTCTATTGTAATAAAGCAGAACAATGCTAAGCTAACTGTCACTTCTTTCTCTTTTACCACTATCTTACATAGTAGCACCCATAGGATATTTAGCAAATAAACATCCTTTTACTTCAGCTTTCAATTCAACTCCTTCACAAATGGTCAGAATACCAGCTTACAGGGCAATCAACATCAACAACTTCAATAATATTAGAGAAAGGTTAACTTTTCCTAGTAAAATGAGTTTTAGAAGTCCTTTAATTTCTTCTACTACTTTATTTATTCCATATTATGAGAAAATGGAAATCAACAATGACCTTCCAGATGAAGAGTTCACAGAACCTGTCAATAGTTCCCAACTATTATATAAAAACAACAGTGGAGAAGATATTCCTATCAGTGAGGCAACTGATAATAGTTCTACTAGAAACCAACAATGTGCTTCAAATGAGGCTCCAGCCCTAAAGAATATGCCCAAACTACAAGGTAAGGTACAAACAGCAAAGACTCTAACACAAGTCATTTAGATAATGTTATCAACATTTAAATACCATATGACTCTAATCAATTTACAGAGCCAGAATTGTGGAACAGAATATTCCAACCTATTTCTCTTCATAGTTTACCAGAACATCTCCCTTCTGACTCTAAAAATATCAAGGAGTCATTGTGCCAAATGGCCAAATATATTGAAAACAAAAATATTGGTATCAACAAGTTTAATAACATTCCAGAACTGAAAGATATAGGTAAGGCAGCCTAGAAGTTCCTTTCAGCCATCTATAGTTCAGGATGGGATTCTCTTATTGGTAACAAGAACAATAATCTCTTTAGACAAAAAGTATTGTTGAAATTTACTCCTAAGGTAAATCCAGTCAACACTGGTAAAAAAGAGAACAAGAATACAGACAAGCCCACAAGTGTCAAAAGGCTCCCACTGCCTATCCTAACCAAATTGCTCAAAGAAGTCAATGAAATATGGAAATATTTCAAAATAACAGGTTCTGCCAAACTGAACAACAACAAAGGTAAATCATATGCTTAAGCATCAAAGTTCAGAAACACTACCAAGAAAGTCCTCAAAATTAAAAAGGTCTTCTCTAGTCTCAAGGCAAACAAAATCAATAACATTCAAAAAATTATCAAAGATAGCAGCAAACCCAAACCAAGGATCAATATAACCATAAAGAGTCACTCTAGAAAGCAAGTCATAGTTCTAATGAACAATGACAATAAAATGAAATTCATGGAAGATAGTAGCAATCATATTACTAACTTAAATAAAGTATTGAAGAATATCAAATCAGAAACCATAATAGATTTTGTTTGACCAGAGAATTCTGATATTGCTATTCTCATCAACAAAGTCACATCAGCTTTGAAACTCCAAACTATTGAAAATTATATTAAGAACATGAATTACATTGAAGCCAAGGGGGTTGAGGTTTCACAGCTATCTCAATCAAAGTCATATCTCAAAATCATATGTATTCCCTATCTCAAAGAAGATACTAACACCTTCATCATATCAGATGTGGTAGAAAAAATCATTAAGAAAAACCACATTTTCAACAATATCATACTAGCCTCAAGATCTTATATAATTAAAGTCTCTCCAAAGTTGGACATGGCTATCATCTGAATTGATATTTGGAATGTCCAGAACAGTAATAAAGCAAAAGATCTAATGAACAGATATTTCAATGTAGGGAGTAATATAATGATAATCAAAGGTGCAAACATGAACCCTAATATACTCCAATGTAAAAACTGCTAGAAATAGGGTTATACAACATTCTCATACAGAATCTAAGAAGCCAAATGCATCAAGTGTAATGGCCCCCACAAATCCAAACACCATCAACACTTTGCTTGGTGTTGTAAAGCAAATAATAAGACCAATCCTCCTAGGCTAGAAACTAAGTAGGGCAGATCATGCCCCCATTCCTTCAAATGCATTAATTGCCAAGGTGATCATCAGGTAGACTCCAACTAGTGTCTCTTTTGGAAACACAGGTTTAATTACAAATAGCACACTAAAAAGTATTAAGAGCTTTATGACAATAGGAAGCAATTGATTTATTCAACTGTGAATGATAGTAAAGTATGATTGTAAAGAATATCAAGATATTTTCTTAAAACATTTGCAAGAACAATTTCATAATCAGCACAATTCTTAAAACTCAATATGATTTTAACATCATTTTCATCTAAGAACCATCTTGATTGTTCATATGCTTCTTATCAAGTTCAAAAAATGTAGAGGGCAAAGAATTAGTAGGAGTATCTAACCATCCAAACTGAACAACCTTTTCTAGAAACCTATCTCAGGATAATGACTCTCTAAGAGTCACAACCTATATTATTGTTCAATTACTCTTCCTTTGTTTTTCTTTAAGAAAAGACATTTCTAACTAAGAAACATTTCTTGTGTTTTGTTTTTCAACTATAGTTCTGTCTACTTTCTAATTAATATATATTCAGATTCTTCTCAGATAACCTTGAAGTATCTTAAAGATACTGAGGTTAATATCAGCAATGTTCTTTTAATGACTGGCAATTTTAACATCAGAGACAGTAGTTAGGACCTGAACTTCCCTCATCATTCTCATTATAGCAATGTTCTGTTCAAAATTGTAGACTCTTTTCAATCAGAACTGTCTAGACCTACTAAACAAGTTTCTACTAGATATTTAAACAACCAGCAAAATTCAAACTTTGTAATTGACCTCATGTTTCTAAGGCTAGACTTTTTGGAACATAACAATTATACTATCCATCTCAACTGGAGGCTGACATCAGACCATGCTCCTCTCACAGTCAATATCTCAATTTTCAAAGAGTATATTCAAACCAGAAAATGCATATTAGTCAAGAATAGCAAGGAAAAAGATAACTTCATAAACAATCTAATGGAAGCCATCAAAGAAATGAATATGGAGAATATTTAAAGTAAAGAAGTCTCTGACCAAATCATTCAATCACTTGCTAGCATTACTGAAAGAATATGGTATAAATACTTGAAAGTTGTTAATATCACTAAACACTCAAAGAAGTAGTGGAACAAACACTACTGCAGAGATCCTAAAACCTATTGATGAACCAAATAAATCAAAGACTGGAGACAATTCAAGGGTACTGTTAAAAATACAAAGTATGATTTTTTCAACTTAAAAATTCAAGAAATTGTAAGTCTTGGAAACTTATGAACTATATTAAAAACCATAAACTTCCAGCAATTGAAGCAATCCAATACAATAGTAGACCATACATTGAGCTTGACAATTTATAGCAAGTTCTCTATCTATCCTTTAATTTGGCTCAAGATTGTTAAATAGATCCTCAGTTACTAGAAGAAATTTCTAGTAAAGAAATTATAATATGAAACTTGTTCTCAAAAGAAGAGTTCATTGGTGTAATCAAGAAATGCAACAATTTCTTGACTTCTGGACTGGACAAACTGTCTTAGAGGTACCTCAAGAAGATTGTCAAAGATATTATATGTCTTAATAAAATTATTGATATACATATATCAATATAGGTCATTGGCTGTTGCACTTCAAAGTCTCAACAACCATTGTAATTTCCAAACCCAATAAGAAGTCTTATGACTCTCCCAAAGCCTATTAATCCATTGTCTTACTTAACACAATTGGCAAATTATTTGAGAAAGTTATCAGTGAAAGAATGCAATTTTTGTTAATTTCTAACAACTTCATCTATTCATGCTAACTAGATAGACTTAAACAGAGGTCTACTTCAGATGCAGATATTGTACTCACCTACTTCATTTACATGGGCTGGGTTAAAAATCATACCACCAGCACATTAGCTTTCAACATTACACAATTCTTTCTTTTACTAAATTACTACCCCCTTTCATCAATATTAGACAAAGCTGGTTTTGATTCCAAGGTCTTAATCTTTTTCCAAAACTATTATAGTTTAGTAGGTAAAAAAACCAAATATTTCTGGAACAGTTTTTTTTTCCCCTTTTTTCAATGTTGATATTAGAGTAGAACAGGACTTGGCTCTTTCTCCAATACTTTTTACCTTATATCTTTCTTTTATTTTTTATATTTTTAAAAAATGGTTAAAAAATCTAAAAATCCCAATTTCTATTCTTTCTTTTGTAGATGACAGACTTCTTATTTCACAGAATAAATTCATAACAGTTTTGAATGTGAATTTTATCTATAGTTACAATGTCATCTCCACTTTATTTTTCTAGATTGCAAGGAGTTTTTGATTCTCTCCCTCCTGAACCTTACATCTCTAGAAGGCCTCATTCTATGCCCCAAGAATACTTAGTGTTATCTTGGGTTTATATTTAATTAAAAACTATCATTTCAATAACACATTGACTTTTATACCAACAAGGCTATTTCAATAATCAAATGCATGAAAATACTGGGCAATTCATCAAGAGATCTTAACTCTACTTAAAAGAGACATTTATACAAGTACTGTGTTCTACTCATAATCTTATATGGCTTTCAATTATGGTATTACAACAAAGCACTGTTCATATATCCACTTAAAGAACTTAGGAAAATATAGAGAAGGATACTATGGCAACCACTGGACACTTAAGGTCTAATGATCTCACTAACGAGTAAACCTCAAAGAAGAAGTATAATGTGGGAATTCACAAGAGAACTCGACAAGGAGCCTTTTCTTAATTAAGGTCTTATTTATACAAATGGTTCATGGTCCATGCTACTAATAATTAAACCTGCCCTATAGTCCATGCTTTATCCTCATGCTCGCCTCACTTCTTACTCAAGACCACCATATATACTCCATGTGCCCTGACGTCACCTTCTAGATTCTTCCACCAGGTTCTAGGCCTATGACGTCACATCATGTGACCTGTCATGTGACTTCCTTGTCATGTGCCTCTTCATCATTCTTCAAAATAAAATAAGAGAAAAAGAAAAAAGTAAAGTAAAATCAGAAAAAGAAAAGGAAATAAAATTGTTTATGTCCAAAGCATCCCATAACAAAGGACAGCCATATGGATTATAGAAGCATTTTGTACATCTCCTATGTTAGGTATTAAAGTTATAGCTGGCCTAATCTCCATTTATCTCCACTTGCAAAAACTCAATAGAAGATTCCATCTATGAGTATATTCATTACCTTCAAACCACATTATTAATTCTATCCTAGATTTGAGAAACTCTAGCAATCAAGAACTTCATCAACTATCATTAGACAAGCTTATGTCTAGATAATGTTCAATCATCAAAGGCCTTTTAGTTGACATGGATAATAGATATAATAAAATTTTCTTTTTCTTTTCTCCTTTCAATTGCAAATTTTCACTGGGAAACAGACTTATAGATGTATTCCCTAATCATTTTTTATTCCACACCTTAAACAGGAAAAATAATCATGACATTAAGAGCCATTTACAGTATCTTGATAATATTACTATTCAAGCATTATCAAACTCTCTCTTGATAGTTGTTGTAATGAATGTAGGCATTAAGAATCAGATTGCCACATTGATATCACATATACATAGCTATGATAAACCAGTCATCAAGACTATACATCATGTAGTAAACATTACACCTACTAAAGCTAAACTTTTTGTTATAAGATGTAGTATTAATCAAGCTATCTATCTTTCCAATGTGAATTTATCACAGATTCTGTCTATACTGCTAAAAGAATCTTTAATTTATCATTGTACCCATACCAAACACAATCTGCTTTAATCTCACACAAACTCAGAGAGTTTTTCAAGAAAGATGACAATAATCTTATAGAATTTTGGGATTGCCCCAGCAGTCAAAAATAGCATCTTTACAGCATATTTGACAAAGAAACAAAGAAATTTAGCCTTTTGCCTATCTTTCCATGCAAATTGTCATGGAATTTCAGCAGAAAAAACAAAAGCAACAATATTCTCAACAGCTGAAAAATAGTTTTCCAGACACTAGATGACAAAGAGAGACACTTTATGGAGCTTCTAGATGATGATCTGAAACCAGTTGAAGCATCAACAGCAAATGGCAGTCTGTAGCTTAAACTCTTTGGTTACTTCAATTCACTTTGTGCTAGAGCTATAAGAGTGATTGTCAATCATGTGCTAATAGATAGTTACAGACTTAGATTCTTCTCTTGAAAAGAGTTTAAGTGCCTGTATGGCCTCTATTCTATCCTATTGAAACAAGATACTATATTCTTTATGATTATAAAAGGTACAACAAACCCTAGAATCCTAGAAGGGATACCATTGTATATTTTATCCTGTTCTTAAAATTTAACAGTAGAGTTTTCTTGTTCAGAGAAAGCATTACTTGATTGATTTGCTCTCAAGCTTTATTTAATGATTTCATTTCTTTATTCTCTTCTCTTCCTCCCTTTATATATACTTTCTTTCTTTTTTCCTTCATATAGTATATATCTCCATGTATGTAGTTACAAAGTAGCTGCTACAGTCTATTCTTAAGTCTCATATAATAAATTGTTGATTTTTAAAAAAATGCTAAGCTAACTATAACCTAGCTGTTAGGGCAACTTGATGAAGTTTGCAATCTTTAGGAGAATCTTAAGTAATACTGTTTTAGACTATCAAATATATTACAACTTAAAAATCTTAAAGTCAGTCAATAGAAAGAAATCTTGTATTATATTAATATAAGAGAACTTAATAGAGTTCTTAGCATAGATAGTCTATCTTATATATGTTAAGTTACTGGTCTACCACAGTACCATTAACCTACCTTAAAGACTATGCATTATCCTTAAGGTTAAACATATTATAGTAATCTTATTTTTTCTAAAAGCTTCTACTATGTTTCATCATGACACATGATTATGTGACTATGTGACTGTGACTGTTACATATAATGTTATACTAACTCAAACCTAAGTTTTAAAATAAAAAATAAAAGTAAAATAAAATAAAATATTGTTAAGTTTATTATCTCCAACTCTAATATTACTTTTCCTTTAAGGTTTCTTCTCTAGAGAAACTGACTTCCATTTTCACCAGTTTCTCTCTAAATTCCTGAAATATTCTTCCTCAAACTTTCTATCATCTCATTTATACAACCTTTTCACTAGCTATATACTTCTCTAGTAATTCCTCTCTTCTAAAATCTCTTTCTTCTATTATATCCAATTTTTCTTGTTATCTTACTTCTATATTTATTCTCTTCTTGAATTCTACTACTACCTCTTTTGCATTCTCTGAATTTTCTTTCTTCTCTTATAAGTCATGTTGTTACAACTTAAAGCTAATTAATGAAAAGAATTTTATATAAGGTTTATACAAGAGAACTCAATAGAGAGCTCTATACAAGATTGTTTACCTTATATACTACTAGTTCATAGTCTGTGCTCTACTACTTTGGCCTACCCTAAGTGACCATGTATTTGTCTTAAGGTTCACATATATTGTACATGCTGTATAATGTTATTATACTAGAACCTTCTATATTCTTCTATTATGTTCCATAACTATGATAGGTCATGTGATATGTGACCCACCATGTGACTTGTGGCATCATGCTAAACCCTAACCCTAGTTCAAAATAAAAATAAAAATAAAATAAAATAAAATAAATTCTATTTTTTGCAATTCTGATACATATTCTATTATAAACTTCTTCCATTATACTAAGTACTTGATTACACTACTTTTTTTTATTCAATATTTTTTCTACTTCCCACTCCTTGACTCTCTCTACTTTTACCAGTTTTACTTCTTTTATTTTCTGCTACTCTACTTGTTCTTTATATTATACTATTTGACTAATATTCACTACTAGATGAATCCTCATTGAAGTTGACAGTTATAATTTAACCACATTAGTAGAGACTACTTCATTAATGATATATGGGCCAATATATTGAGATCTACTAGTTTTCTTACTAGTTGTTCCTTGAACACTAGATTTTTTATACTCAACATCATCTTATCTTCTTTTTTCTATACTTCTGCTTCTTTTCTTCTCTTATCTGTCTATTATTTCATCTCTTCTTAAGTCTTTCTTAATACTATTCCTACTTCCTTCTATACTTTTTTCATTCTTTCTACAAATTCTGTTGCTTTCTATATTTTCTCTTTTCTTCTAATGTCTGTCTCTATTCTTAACTCTCTACCATAATTTACTATAAACAGAGAAACTTTAGTCGCTGAATGAATTTTGTTTACTGTAAGCTTAGCTGTTGCTAGTCATTCAGGCTAATTTTTTTTTTATGATTAACAAAGAACCATAAGTATTGCTTTAGTTCCTAATTCATTCTCTCCATCTGACTATCTGTTTGGGAATAAAACACTATTGATAACTTTGTCTCAATTTCCAACATCTTGTTCAACTCCTTTGTTAACTCTACTGCAAACTTTAGTTCTCTTTCTGATACTACACTCTCTGGCAGCTTATGCAACTTCTACACATTGTCCCTAAACAGTCTTACTAACTCTTCTACTGATGTTTCTTCTATAGTTGCTACCAAATATGTTATCTTGGACAATCTATCACAGATTACCAAAATCACATCCTTCTTAGCTACTAATGGCAACTTAGTTATGAAGTTAATCATCAAGTATGTCTACAGTTTTTCTGGTACTTCATCCAACTTTAACTTTCCTGCCAGTGCTTCTGTCTTATCACTTATTCTTTGGCATATACTATATTCTTCTACATATTGTCCTATATCTCTTGTTATCCCTAGTTACCAATAGTTCCTCATCACTAATTCTATTATCTTTTATCTTTCTTTATATCTTACTATTGGTACATCATAATGTAACCAGATAATTTCTACTCTCAGTTCTTTATCCTTCAGTATATATACCTTTTCTTCTTTTAAAACCAAATCTCCCTTTATCTACTATTCTTTGTCTTTCAATTCTTTGACTCCTGCTTTCTTCATCTCTTCTACTATTCTAACTATCTCTTTGTCTTTACCTCTAGCTTTTTCTACTACATCTACTTCAGATTCTTCTATTACTATTTCAGCTAAACTATAAATCCATTGTTCTTTTATTAATGTCTGATTTTTGTTGTTCTTTTCTATACCTACTTTCCAGTTTGGTCTCCTACTAAGTCTATCTGTCTTTTCTATTTTTGTTTCTGGTATGTACTTTAAGATAATATAGTAATAACATAGTTATAGCCTATTGACCTTATATATCTAATGACATTTAAGGTAAGTTATAGTTATATAAAGTACACAGGATATAGTCTAAAAATATAAAGTAGATATATCTATACTAGGAATTTTATCAAGTTCTCTTATATTAACTCAATATAAGATTTTTCTTTTAACTCTGAGATTTAAGCTATAACAAGGAGGGTAAAAAGTATAAAATAATAATGGTCAGAGTGATAGTAGCTGATAAGGTTCAGAGCATAAGTGTAGTGGAGTTCAGAGTAAAAGATATAAAAGAGTTGGGTTTTCTTATATACTGTATAATTAACATCACTGTTTTTAACAAATATATAATTATCATGTATTATAGCAACCAATACTATAATAGTAAAGATATATGCAAACTTAAAGCAAAAACAATATATCTCTGTCACTTTTGTATTAGAGTTTATAAGAAAAATTCAATAGAAAACTGTTACAATTCAAGATTCAAAGTATTAAGTCAGAAAAAGAACCTTGTATAAGATTTATACAAGAGAACTGTCACAGCCTTAAGCTTGGCTCAGATTGCAACTTAGACAAGACTTAAGTAGATAAAAGAGGAAATGATCAATTGGTAAAGCATAAGAATACAAATTAATATCTACAGCTAAATATACCTAGAGACCATGAGAAATACATAAGATGAGAATGAGGAAAACATGAAGAAGCCTTGACTACTATATGAGATGCTGACTAATCATATACTAGAAAGATACATGGCATAGCCAATCATTAAGTCATATAGAAAAAATCCTAATACTTATTGTTCATAAGCAAACCATCTGTGAAACATGAGGCATTAATTATAACAATACTCCTATTTTAATATTCATATCCCTATGAATTAATCCAATAATGCTAAGTCTCTTACCACATAAAAAGCAACCAATTTCTTGGTTAGTCTAATTATGATTTTCCCTTGTAATGTTAAAGTAATGAAATATAGTTTATGAGATAGTTTTCTTGTATACATTTCAATCAGAAACCCTTGTCTTGTCATGTCCACATTATATTTTTGTTTTAGAAATTTGACAAGGACTTCACTCCAGTACTACTTATCTTGTTTTCCTTATGGCCATAGAAATTTATAGTACAGTAGCAAATAAAACAGTATCATTTTGACAGGTACTTGTACTGTCTTTATGAATTTGTCCAAATTGTTCACTTCATCTTGAATGAAGATAGGTTCTGACATTTTAGGTCTGCTGGATTTGGAAGATATATCATAAGATTTATATAAGAATACTTCTTTGTCTTGTACTCTTTTTTCTTTTTGTTTTCCTTTATTGACAATTTTTGGTTATTTTAATTTTTGATACTCATTTTCATATGCCTTTTGTATCTCCATAATATAATTGTCTGTATAAGATTTTTCTTTGCCTTGGCATCTGTCCAATTCATCAGCCAAAAATGATTGAATATAATATACTTAGTTTTCCATATCTTCTTGCACTATATTTCATAGATCTTTGGATATACTAAAAATATCTCCAGCTATTTGTGTTCTGTATGTGTTACTTGTTTGTAGGATTGTTGTTTCAATCTCTGCCAATTGTGTGTTGGAAACTTCTGCTAGCTTAATAATGTTTTGTAATTAAAGTTGAATGTCTGCCATAGTTTTAATTCTCTATATAATTTTATAATATTTCTTCATCCAATCCTTCCTTTTATTGTTCAATGTAATAATCAAGTCTATGTTGCTAATAGTATGAGAAACATAAGAATTAAGAGAGGTAGGGGCAATTATAAATTGTTGAGCCATTGATATAAATGAGGATTTCTCATTGTCTATTGAACTTTGAGATGTTGAATTGCGGTTTTACCTCTTTTTTTAATAAATTTTAACTCAAAATCTTTGACTCATAGTCTTCAATTATCTCTTTAGCATATAGTAGTCCTATTTCAGATATCTATTAGTCATGCTTATTTTCATATCCCTTCCAATACACCAGGAATTGTATACTATGTCCTTATTTTCTATGGTTCCTAACTTCTTCTACTTTGTATTCTTCTTCTTCATTAATAATCTTTGGTGGTAGTACTAGATCTATGTGTTGTTCTTTGAAGTGTGGTTCTCTGCATTGTGTCAGCAGGTTTTCATTAAACATGTTGTAAATTGTCTATTCTTCTGGTAATTCCAGCTAAAACACTTCTTGTCCAATATTCTTTGAAATCTTAAAAAGTCTGCATTTTTTCTGGTCCAACTTCTTTGAAGGTTGATTTGATTGGATATTTTTGGCTTTCAGCCACATGTTGTTTTTAACCTTCAGTCCTTGTAGATTACACTTTTTTCTGTTAAATTGTTTTTTTATGGCTTCTTTTGCTACCTCTGTTGATTTCTTTGCCCCTTTCCAAATTTTTTGTAGTCCTTTGAGGAAATCTTTTATTTTTGGTAATTCTGTCTTCATAGTTAAGTTTCCTTTCCATGGATGTCTTTCAAAGTTGAGTTTGAATAAAGTATATTCTGTAGCTGTATGTTTTTT
>JAJOHK020001145.1:0-15621 GCA_022457215.2 Leucocoprinus gongylophorus | reverse complement strand
TTTTTTCTTCTTTTTTTTCTTTTCCTTTTCTAAATTTTATGTTTGTTTGGTTGCTTTTTACGGAGTTTAAAAAGTAGGTGCCCAGGTTTTCCCCCCCGAGCCATGTAAAAAATTGTTTAAAAAAAAAAAAAAAAAAAAAAAAAGACCTTAGCTCTCTACTACTTATATAACTTATAAATTAAACTAGAAAATGGAAAAAAACTTATCAGGACTATTTAATTGCTTTTAATAGTAGAATAAGAAGTACTTAAGAAGTTCATCTATAAAAACCTGAATATGGAATTCATATGACTAACATCTTCCTCTTATAATGCATTAGTATTATTTATCAAAAAAAAAGATAGCTCTTTCTATCTATGTGTTGACTTCCAGAGACTCAATCATATTACATAAAAGAGTAAACCCTAATATCCAACTTCTTTGATTTTCTTTAGAAGGTACATATTTATACAAAGACTGACTTTTGTGATGTATATCACTTGGTATAGACTGTAGAAGATGATAAATGAAGAGTTTTTTAAATAGGCAGTGATGTCTTTTGAACTGACTAATACTTCTGTAGCTTTCCAATAGTTTATGAACAATACTATCTCAGATCTCCTAAATATCTATATAGTGGTATATCTCAATGATATTCTGATTTATTCAAATAACATATTCTAACATTGAGAATACATTAAAGAAGTATTATGTTGACTCTGCAAAACTAGTTTATATAAAAGGACTAGCTCTTTCTCTTCTATGTTTTTTGGCTGATCTGTAATCTATAACTCTTTTCCATATCTGCACTCATCCACTTATTTAATTTTCTGTGTTCCAGATCCCTTCAGATTGCACTATTACAAATAAGATACTCACTGGTTGTGATACTTGAGCTGAATAATGTTTCAGAGGTTCAGTATAAGAATATGATGATTGACAGATGATGAAAAGTATCAACAGGAATAATTGATGTTGTTAAGTCTGAGATCTAGCCCTCAGATACAGAAATATATATATAAAAGAGTAATGGTCTGTGCACAAGCTGTTGCCATCACATGATCAAAACTTGTACCTGATGGAAGCTGTTATCTATTATAGCAGCTGTCAGGCTAATTTTAGAAGGTAACTAATTATATCACTATATTGATATACTTATATCTCTACCAATACTTATTGCTTTGAGACACATCATATATGAAACAGATTGATGAGCACTTTCCAACACAAGTTTAATCATGTGAATTTGTTTAGCTGTTCATAAGATATTAGCAGACAAAGCTTTTATAGCTACTGATGGCCTGATATCTCAGTCATTTGTTGTTGCTTTTGTACATCCCACATATATGCAGATAGCCCTCATTTAGGTCTTTCCAGTGCAACTTAATTTGTGAAAATCGGTTTACTGGTTATGGAGATACAAGCTGAATGAAGTTTGTAACACTGCATACTAATACTCCCAACTATCTGAATATATTATTCAACTTGCTTTTTCACACTCCCTTGCTCTTCTGCAACACTCTATAGTCTTCTTAAGTCTTCTAGTATTATCTATATATCCATATATTCACTTTCTTATACTCTAGAAGTATCTTCTAAATATTTTAACTCTTCTTCATTTTAGTCTCTCTATTCAAAACTATTCTTAATTACTCAAGTATTATTATTCCTTGATTATGTAATTAGAATTCTAACATATTAGAATAGATCTGTTGATATATAGAGTAGTTTTCATCTTCAAAAATCTTTATTCTATTTTCTTAGGATTTCCTGGAGGTAAGTATATAGTTAAGTATTTTTTGGACAATAAACTTAGGATTTCTTAGAGGTTTGAAGTGCTAGGCCCTTTCACCTAGTTGCCCTAACAGTCTATATATGAAATCTGAGAAATGTAAGTTCTACTCTGACTTTATATAAAGTATATCTTGTCTTTTTTTAAATTAACTATATCTTTTGATAAAATCAATATAATTCAAAATTGGCATAAACCAAAGAAAGTCAAGGATATATAAGCTTTCTTAGAGTTTGTAAATTTCTACTGCTGATTTATTTACAATTACTCAGATATAGCTGTTCTACTAATTCAGTTGATATAAAAGAATATCTCTTGGAACTTTGATCTTCTATGCTATTAAGTATTCAATATTCTTAAAAAAATATTTGTTTCTACTCCAATCCTCATCCATTGGATTTGCAATACTTAAATGATTGTGAAAACCAATACTTTGGATTATACTTTTACAGCTATACTCTTAATTATAATGAAAGAAAAGAACTTCTTGTAGTTTTCAAAGTCTTTTATACTTGACACCACTACTTAGAAAGATTAAAGCTCCTTATAGATATTATTACAGACTACAAGAACCTGAAGTATTGTTCAACTACTAAAATCCTTTTCCATTGCCAAGCAAGATGGGTGGAATTCTTTTTCCAGTTCAACCTCATTATCTGCTTTTGTCTAGGACATCTAGTATCTAAACCTAATATCATTACTTATAGAGAGGATCTCTATTTGAGAGAAGAAAGTATTACTTACATTTTTGTCAACCCTCAAAACCTGTGTTCCATCCTCATCTATAGTTAATTTCTCTGAGTATTATAATATACTTGAACTTTTATATTTTATTTTGATTTTCTTGATTTGATTTTTCTTTTCTTTTATTTTTTCTTTTATTTATTAAATAATGAAGAGGCATGTGACTGTGGTCACATAATATGTCACATGATATTATGTTATAGGCCTAAAACTTAAAAGAATAATATCAAAATATATATCTACAGTATGTTTATCTTATAGTATACATATAATATATTTATAGCCAACATATAGATATTAGGGTAGGGCCATTTATTGTTAGCATAGACCATGAACTATTTGTATAAATAAGATAGCAATATATTAAAGACTTCTTATTGAGTTCTCTTATAATCTCTATAAGACTTTTTGTAATATAAGACTACTTAGTATGCTATTGACCATTTTAGTTAGTAGTTGCTATAACACCAAGCTATTGCCCTGGTCTCTCCATTCCTCTAGACTGCTATCATTGTAGATCTTAACAGTTTGTATAATAATATTTAGTTAGCAATCACATAGAGTGAAACATTCTAAAAACACCTCTATTATCCAATAGAATACTAGTTATTAGACATATTTAGGCTTCTACTCAAGAATAAGAAAATTTACATACTGTTAACAAATGATTTCTACACACATTGATAGTAGTCAAGTAGAAAAGAGGTTATACTAGGATATAATAAGAACTATACAATACTTGTCAAAGTTGAAAGCAGTGGACTTTATTTATTCTCCTTTTCTTTTCTATTTTCATTTTTCTTCTAATTTATGCTCTATTTTTCTATTTTTAGAACTTAGGGATAGGGTTAGAGTGACAGTCACATCACATGACATGGTCAGAGTGACAATCACAAGTCATATGACTCATAGAAAGACATAGAAGGTCCTGGAAAGATGATGTCATACTATGTGTAGAACATATGTTAATTTTAAGGCAAACATATGGCTGTTTAGGGTAGGCTAGAAGTAGTAGCACAGACTATGAGATTTTGGTATATAAGGTAGACAATCCTGTACAGAGCTCTTTACTGAGTTCTCTTGTGTAAATTCCATACAAGGTTCTTTTTTTTGACCAACTCTAAGGTCTTAAGTTTGTAACAATACTAGCTCCTAACCATGTACTAAAGAATTCAAATGGAACAATATAAGCTTTAGAAATCAATGAAAGGGGTAGAAACAATAATATAGAATAGAATTAGAATATATAAAACTTCTAAAAGAGCTCTTATAAATGTGAAAAGATGAAGTTAGAAAGGATATTAAAAAAATATACAAGTAATATCTACTCATAAATGCTTTTACTTGCTAACACACTCCTAAACAATAAATCTTATACTGTGTAACAAGTTTCTTTGAAAACTCTAATGAATATATTGTAAAACTCTTTAAGAGCTTCTAATAATACTATCTATTTTAGATAATGTATTCTTCAAGTTAAACTTTATAACTGAAGATATCAACTGATACTCACCTCACTAGCCTTTTTTAGGCTGCTAGAACTCTTTAAAACTCATTCAAAAGTAATAGTAGGTACTAGTGATACTCACTTGATAAAATAAAGGTTAAACTGCTCTTAAGTAAAGATATTCAGATAGAAGTTTTTTTTTTACTTCCCTCTACTTGTAGCTTATGTATTAGTCTAAAAATACAAAGAATGGAACTAGAGAATGGAAACTAAAACTATAATAAAGCTTTCTAAGATCTTATAAACACATGGCTATTTTTTTTTATTTGCAACCTGCTATTAATCTAATAATTAATTCCTACTTGTAAAAGCCTATTCTATTCTTTTTTTACTGTTTTCATGGTTACCCCTAATTACTTTACCATTTTGAACTCTATCAGCTTCCAATCTAACATGTTCTTGTCTTATTTGACTGTCCAAACATTCATGACCTGATAAAATACTCTTGTAAGTACACATACTTTATAGTTAGTTATTTGCAAGTGACATTTCTTATTCCTAAAGATTTCTTCTTTCTGAGATATGGTTTAATTAATAACTATCACATTGCCTCTCAAACTGGTGTTTACTTGAGAAGATCTGAGGTATTATTTAAAAGTATAAGATCTTCTTGCTAATATCTTTAAAGAGAGCTTATATGCTTAAAATTACATTCCCACAGAATATTTTGAACAAAATAAGATATTGGAACTCATCTATTGTGAATATACTTTGCTATTTATATGTATGAGATCCAAATTACAATATCACAAGCTGTATAGATCATTTAAACAACTTCTGATCTCTAACAACTATGGAACTCAATTTCTATAGATTTTATTGAAAAACCTCTCTTCTTATCTAGATGTGACATAATTCTGGTCATTGTTAATTGACTCTCCAAGCAGGCTATATTTATTCCAATCGTAGATACTATCACTTTGCATAAGCTAGCTAAACTATTTATAATCCATATTATTATAGTACACTTGGATACTAATCTTTTTCTTTTTCCTATTTTTCTTGATTTTATTTTTATTTTTTTATTTTTTATTTTTATTAATAATGAAGAAGCATGTGACACTGTGGTTATATGACTTGTCATATGATGTGAGGTCATAAAGCCTAGAGCAGTCTAGATGGATGATGTCAAGAAGTGTGTTAACTACACAGCTATCTCATAGTGTACACATGGTGTACTCATAGACAATGCATGGACATTAGGGCAGGAGTAATTATTTGTACCATGGACCATATGTAACTTATATAAATAGGATAGTAATCTAGCAGAGACTTCTTGTTGACTTCTCTTGTAATCTCCACATCAATAGCCTACTAAGAGTTTTATTAGTTTGTGTGATTATTGGACTTTGTATCTAGTGGTTGCCATAACACATACTTTCTCCAAGTATAGTGTTTTGTTCCATATTACTTCTGATTACAGATTAGAGTTTGTCTTGAACTTCTTCCAGTTCTTAGAAACTGCTCTTAATATACAACTCCACTTCACTTCTAGATATTACTTTAAGAGAAATGGCCAAACAGAATACACCAACTAGATGCTAGAATAATATGTTTATATTTACTGTTATAGCAACCACTTGCCGGAATGGCACTTGTAGTATGTTTACTTCAGCAAAGCTCTCAGTTGGCTATCTAGTAGTAGGAATTACAAGAGAACTCGACAAGGAGCCCTCACTACATTGCTTTTCTATTTATATAAATACAACATGGTCTGTGCTATAACAATATCTACCAGCCCTTATGTCCATGCTTCTACCTTATGTCCTCTTACTAAGACCACCATGCTATATACATGTGTCTTGACATCATACTCTTAATCTTTGCTATACATGTGTACACTATGTGTACACCATGAAGAACTATAGTCCCTTGATGTCATCCCTAACCCTAACTCTGATCTAGACTCCTCTCAATCCTTCTAGACTATTAGTCCTTCCAGACCATTCTAGACTCTGTCATATGACTTTCAGGTCACATGCTCTTCCTCCATTGTAGACTAATAATAATACTATCTATCTATGTCTGGCTAACCCTAACCCTAGCCAAAGTCTGTCCACATACTTGTCTTATAACATTTACTACAAATACTAACAGAATAACTGGTTGGGCCTTCTTCTGCTTGCAGAATTCACATACAATAATATACTAAGTATTACTACTAGAATATTTCCATTCTTTACAAACAAAGGTTTTCACCCAAGCATTAATATATATCTAGAATAAGATATCACTTTATTCTGTATATGTAAATTTGTTATAGATCTTGATGAACTACAAGGTATTCTAGAAATAGAGATATCTATCATACAACCATGGTATTAATAGTTAGCAGATACATACAGAACTTTTGCTCCAAATTTCCAAATAGAATAACAAGTACTTGTTAAAGTATAGTTCTTTTATACTATATAACTTTTAAAAAAGCTGCTAGAAAAATACTTAGGACTATTTGAGATTATCAGTCAAGCCAGTATCTACTTGTTCATGATCTACTTTCCAAGGTCAATATATGCCATTTATCTAGTGTTTTATATGTCTATGTTTGAACCTGCAATGCCCAATATCTTTCCCAGCCAATTTAAACCTCTACCATTACCAGTTGTAATAAATGGTGAACTGAAATATGAGATCTCTTAGATTATCAATTTGAAAATTAACCACAGATATGCATGCAAGTTACTCTACAAAATTATTTAGCTAGAATATAAAAACACAGAAGAAGATTCCAGCTAGCTACCTACCTTTGAACTTACTCATGTCTCTGACTTTATATTCAATTTTTATCAAGCTTATCCTAATAGATCTGGTTCTCTTCTATTACCTTAGCTCTAACATTCTTCTATTGTTGTTTTTCTCTTTTCTTTTTCTTTCTTCTTTTTTCTCAGACTTAAAGTAGTATGACTCTTTTCTTTTAAAAGAGGATACTATCTGACATTCACACTCTTTCCATGTTCTTCTAGTATAAATCACACTCTATTTCTATTATCTATTAATCTGAGAACCAAACTCTGTATTTCTCATTAATTTCATAGAGTTTCAAACAACAATCTTAGCTACTATATACTGTTTCTTAGTACAATAATTGACTTAGATTGTATCACACTCATACTAAGTACATCTAAACCTTTTTTTTCAAAGTATAACCATATAACAAGATTAGGCTAGGTGCAACAATTTTCTATTGAATCCAAGATTGTCTTATCTATATAGCAATATTTCTGATCCATTTTCTAACTTTATCTTCTAACTCAACCTATATTTTATGCTACCTATAGATAAATCTGGTAAGTGTGAATTTGTCAAGATTGAGAAAAGTGGACTTAGTCTCTTTTTATTTTTCTTTCTCATTTTCATTTTAATTTTAATCTTTTTTCTATTTTTAGAACCTAGGATTAGAGTTAAAACCTGCGAATGTAAGAAAAAAGGTATAAAAGGATAAACATTGTACAATGTACAATACATGTTGGCCTTGAGGCATGTACATAGTAGTTTAGGGTAGGCTAGAAAGACTTAGCACAGACCAGGCACTTTAGTATATAAGGTAGAACAAATCCTATACAGAGTTCTCTATCAAGCTCTCTTGTGTAAACCCTATATAGGGTTCCTTCTTCTATTCAGCTCTAAGAACTTAAGTTTGTAACATTAGAACTTGATTGGACCTCTTGGGACCACTCAATACCAAGCCTTCCCTTCTCTTACTCTTTACTCATCCTTGACCAAAGGGCAACACTGCTTTTCAGTCAAGAAGAAACCAGCCAGACCCTAGGCTTAAGGGGAGTGGTAGTTAGGCAGAGGAAGCCTAGCTGTTTAGTTGTACCAAAGCTCACTGGTGCAGATAAATGTACTACCTTGTATGGACATGCTATATACTTTTTCTTCATATCAACCCTGTGCTATAGACTCTCTTGTAATCTATCTATGCAGAGGAATAATAAGCATTCTTAAAAATCCTGTTTAGAGTAGAATGTCCTTCTTAGGACAAAATCACATACATTTTCCTAGGGCAATAGTCGGTAGATGGTGTAGACAGGACAAGAAGAGGGCCTGTTATCACCTACTGAGAAATCTGTTGTCTTCAGAATATGAGTCAGAAAGCAAGACCAGCACAGGCTTTGCACTTTCCTTATATGCATTATCACTGTCCTCACTACTACCACTATCATTATCACCATTGCCAATCGACTCTCCCCCTTCTTACCATTACAACATGAGTTAATATGACTACCCTGCCATCATTAGGCAGTTACAAGAACAGCTTGCAGCACAGCAAGCACAAATACAGGCTCTGCTAGTAAGAGGAATGACAGGAAGAAGAGGAGGAGGAGCCACCAAGGTAACAAAACCACAAATTTTTAATAGCACATCATCAAAGGTTGCAGGATTTATCTTGGCATACAAGTTATATGTTAGAATGAACTTAAAAGAAGAATCAGTAGAGAGACAGATATAGTGGATATTATCATATATGTAGGGAGAGTTGGCAGATGTATGGAAAGAGAATGTGATGGAGAAATTAGAAGCAGGGGAGTTAGAGTACAAGTTAGCAGAAGAATTCTTAACAAGTTGAAAAAAGGAGTTTGAGAGAGGAGAAGAGGAGTTGGTAAAGGCAGCAGAGCTGAGAAAATTAGAGCAAGGAGAAAAGACAATGGAAGAGTTTGTACAGGAGTTCAAGAGAGCAGCAAGAGGAAGTGAGTACAAGGGGAGGCTATTGGTAGAGGAATTCAAGAGAAGAATGAACGGAGTAATAAGGAGGAAACTGATGGAAGCTGAGAACTAACCAGGTTCAATAGAATAATAGTACAAAAGAGCAACAGCCCTAGACTGGAATTAGAGGGAGAGCAAGCATGAGAAAGAAAGGTTAAAGGGGAGGAAGGAACAAATGGGAAGAGCTCCCAGGCAGGAGCAATGACAGATATTGCCATGACCCTTAGTGTGACAGAGGAGGCAAATACTTTCTCAGCAGGCAACAACAAGACCTGTTCCAATAGAAGAAGTAGAAAGAATGAATGCAGTAATGGTGAGAGAATCAGGACAAGGGATGGTGGCTCCTCCAAGAAAAGACCCCTATGCAATAGAAGTGGATAGAGGGAAGAACTGCTATGTCTGCAGAAGATTCGGGCACATGGCCCATTATTGTAGAAATCAAAAAAGGGGAAGAATAGCAGATAGAAGAAGGCTGGAATATAGAGAAGAAAGAATTGAGGAAAATCATGTATATGAGAACAATTTAAAAGAGAAGGAGAATCTAAAATCCCTCAACTAGATTTTTATAATAGATTTAATGTACTAGCCATAGAAATAAATGCTGGTACATCAGAATCAGAGAGAAGTAAGAAGGAGAAAGAAGTAAGAAAGGTAGAAGGAAGGCCCCTAAGAGAGGTCGCAGTAAAAATTGGGCTAGAGAGAATTGATACACAAGAAGGGATAATAGTAGAAGTATTGTTAGATGGTAGAGCAACAGGACTAGTAATAAGCTCAGAGCTTGCTAAAAAGCAGAGATTCAAGCTGAAGAGGTTAGAAAGGTCAATGTATATAAGAAACGTGGATGGTTCACTAAATAGGGAGGGACTAATAGAATATATAGTGGAAGTGAACATCTACTACCAGAGATATAGGAAGAGAATGGAAATCAATATGATTGAAGGGCAAAAATGGATGGTAATTTTGAGAATGCTATGGCTGGCTTGCCACAACCCCAAGATTGACTGGAAGACAGGAAAGGTAAAGATGACAAGATGTTCTGAGGAATGTAGAAAGTAGTGGAGACTGAAACAGGAGAAGCTAGGATAGTAGAAGCAGAAGGAAGAAGAGGTCAAGAAGGAAACAGAAAGAAAGCAAGAAGAACAAGAAAAAAGAAAGCAAAAGAGAAGGAAGGTAGTAGAAGTAAAAAGAGTGCCAGAGGAGTGGGAGATTTGGGAAGAGGAAGAGAAAGCAGCAAGGTTAGAAGAGAAGGCAAAGAAACTAGTTTCTGAAAGGTTCTATCAGAGAATAAAAGTATTTGGCAAGAAACAATTGAAGAGAATGCCCCACACAAAAGACCTGGGACCATGCCATTGATATGAAAGAAGGGTTTGTGCCAAGAAAGAAGAAGGTATACCCATTATCAAGGGAAGAAAGAGAGGAAGTACGAGAATTTATATAGAAATAATTGAGGAAAGGGTATATCTGACCCTCAAAGTCGCCTCAAATAGTATCAGTGTTCTTTGTAGGAAAGAAGAATGGGAAAAAGAGAATGGTACAGAACTATTGGTATCTTAATAAGTGGATGGTAAAGAACAATTACCCACTACCACTCATTTCTGATGTAATCAAAAATATGAGTACTAAAAGGATGTTCACCAAGATGGACCTAAGATGGGGGTATAACAACATAAGGATTAAGGAAGGAGATGAGTGGAAAGTGGTGTTCATGACTCTAGAAGGGCTGTTTGAACCTACAGTCATTGTTATAGACTTAAGTCTTTAGGGTTTAGACAAAAGAACAACTCTTGTATTGAGTAACACAAGAGAACTCGATAGAGATCTCTCTACAAACTATTCTACCTTATATACTACTAACTATGGTTCATGCTCACTACTGTGCATCCTACCCTAAACGACCATATGTAGAACATGAGGCCAACATAGGGTGTCCATGTTGTATGATGTTATCTGTTCTAGATTCTTCTACTTTGTTTTCTGTGTCTTGTGACCTAATCCTAACCCTATGTTCTAAAAATAGAAAAATAAGGAAACAAAATGAAAAGAAAATGAAAACAGAAAATAAAATAATGAGAAACTAAGTCCACTGTTTATGAACTTGACAGTCATGTTCTTTGGTTTAACAAACTCACCAGTGACTTTCCAAGCAATGATGAACAAGTTGCTTAGGGACTTGATCAATACTGAGAAAGTGGCAGCGTTCATTGACAATGTAATAGTGGAAACAGAAAGTAAAAAAGGATATGATAAGTTGGTAGAAGAGGTAATAAAAAGGCTAGAGGAAAATGACTTGTACATAAAACCAGAAAAGTACAAGTGGAAGGTGAAAGAAGTGGGCTTTCTAGGGGTGATGATTGGGCCTGAGAGGATCAAAATAAAGGAAGAAAAGGTGAAGGGAGTACTGGAATGGCCAACACCAATATGTGTTAAGAATATATAGAAGTTTCTAGGACTGGCAAATTACTACTGCCAATTTATTAAGGGCTTTGCAGCTATAGCCAGACCTCTACACAAGATGGTGAAAAAGGATAAGAAGTGGGATTGGACAGAGAAGCAGGAAAAGGTGTTTAGAAAACTGAGGGAACTAATACTAGCAGCACCAGACTTAGACAAGAAAATGTGAATGGAAGTAGATGCATTAGATTATGCAATGGGGAGAGTATTGTCAATGGAGTGTGGGGACAGATTATGGAGACCGGTGGCATTCCTCTCAAAATCCTTGAATAAAACTGAGAGAAATTATAAGATTCATAACAAAGAGATGCTAGCAATTGTAAGGGGATTAGAAAATTGGAGACATTTGCTGGAAGATGCACATTTCAAGTTTGAGGTCTAGATGGACCACAAAAACTTGGAATATTTTATGAAGGTGCAAAAATTGAATCAGAGACAAGCCCAATGGGCTTTGTACTTATCTAGATTTGATTTTACACTCAAGCATGTTCCTAGAGCAAAGATAGGGAAGGTGGATAGACTTAGTAGGCAACTGGATTGGAAAGTAGGGGTAGATAAAGATAATGAGAACCAAGTATTTATTAAAGACAATTAGATTCATAGTTTACAAGAAGTAGTAATAGAAGAACCTGAAGTAGAAATATTAGAAAAAATAAAAAAAGCTAGGAGCAAGGATGAAGATGTAGTTAAGGTAGTAGAGAAGATAAAAAAGACAAAGATAAAGGAGTTATGAGGGAATAAGTGGCAGATAGAAGGAGACTTGGTGTTGAAGGAAGAAAAGGTGTATATACTAAAGGATGAAGAGTTGAGAACAGAGATAATCTGGTAGCATTACGATGTGCTAGCAATAGGACATGGAGAAAGGTGGAAGACAGTAAAACTAGTTACTAGGAATTATTGGTGGCCAAGAGTAATGAGAGATATAGGAAGATATGTGAAAGGGTATGATTTGTGTCAGAGAATGAAGAATAGAACAGAGAAGTTGGCAGAGAAGTTAAAACTGAGTGAGATACTGGAGAAATCATAGACACACCTAATGGTAGACTTTATTACAAAGTTACCAGTAGTAGCTGGGAAAGATGCAATCCTAGTAGTCTGTGATAGACTGTCAAAAATAACATACTTTATAGCAGCAACAAAGAGAACATCAGCAGAAGATTTGGCAAGACTGTTTAGAAATAATGTGTGGAAGTTGCATAGGTTGCCAGAGAGCATAGTATTGGATAAAGGGCTCCAGTTTGCAGCAGAGTTAACAAAGAAGTTAAATAGAATGCTGGGAATAGAAACAAGGTTGTTGACAGCATTCCACTCATAAATAGATAAGCAGACAGAACAAATGAACCAAGAGTTGGAACAATACTTGAGGTTTTTTGTGGACTATAGACAGAAGGATTGGCTGGAGTGGTTGACATCAGCAGAGTTTGCAGTAAACAACAAGGTTTACATAGCAATGAAAGTTTTGCCTTTCATGGCAAACTATGGAAGAAAATTGAGGATGGAGGAGATATAAGAAAGAGAGAAAAAGTAGAAAGTATGTTGGAGTTTGTAGAAAGAATGAAGAAAGTACATAAGAAAGCAGGGGCAGTATTGAAGAAGATGCAGGCAGATAGAGAAAGAAAAGAGACTGAGAATTGGAAAAAGGGGGATAGAGTAATGTTGAGTACCAAAGACCTAGTATTTAAAGAAAGACCAGCAAGAAAATTAGTGGACCAATATGTAGATTCATATACAATTGAGGAGGTAGTATCCACTAATACAATCAAACTATGATTGCCAACCTCGATGAGAATCCACCCAGTTGTAAATATCAGCCAGATAGTACAATACAGAGAGTAGGTGGGAGGTCAGAAGAGGAAAGAGGTTAAACTAATAAAAGTTGAAGGAGAGAAGGAATGGAAAGTAAAAAGAATATTGAATAAAAGAAAAGTAAGAGATAAAGAAGTATCTGGTGCAATGGAAAGGATTTATGGCAGAGCATAACATATGGGAAAAGGAGGAGGATTTAGTAAATGTAAGGGAGTTGGTGGATGAGTTCAAAGGAAGACTAAATGCAAAAGTAAGATGACAGGAAAGGATAGAAGTAAGAAGAGAAGTAAAGAGGAACTTAGGAGCAGAAGAATACAGGAGGAGCAAGCTACCAGGGAAGTATATGGCAAAGTTACTATATAGTTGGGACAATGGAAAGTTTGAGGAAGAGTATTTGAGGAAGTTGAAAAAGAACTGGCATAGGTGGAAGTTAGTTTCTTCAGAGGAGAAATTTTGAGAGGAGGTAATGTCAAGATTGAGAAAAAAGTGAACTTAGTCTCTTTTTATTTTTCTTTCTCATTTTCATTTTAATTTTGATTTATTTTCCTTTTTCTATTTTTAGAACCTAGAATTAGGGTTAAAACCTGTGAATACAAGAAGAAAGGCATGAAAGAATAAACATCATACAATGTACAACACATGTTGGTCTTGAGGCATGTACATGGTAGTTTAGGGTAGGCTAGAAAGACTTAGCATGGACCAGGTGCTTTAGTATATAAGATAGAACAAATCCTGTACAGAGTTCTCTATTGAGTTCTCTTGTATAAACCCTATATAGGGCTCCTTCTTCTGTTTAGCTCTAAGGACTTAAGTTCATAACAGAATTGCTCTTAACATCTGATAAGTGTGGAAAACAGTGGAGGCTAAATCAGAGAAAGCTAGGGTAGCAGAAGTAGAAAGAGAAAGAGAAAAAAGAAAAAGAAGGAAAGAAGTGAGAAAAGAATAAAAATAAAAATAAAAAGAAAAGACTAAATAGAGAGAATGATGAAAGTGAAGAAGATAGCAGAAGAATAGGAGATTTGGGATAAGAAAGAAGAAGTAGCAAAATCTGAAGAAAAAGCTAAGAAATTGGTTCTTCAAAGATTCTATAAGTGAATTCATGTCTTTGGGGAAAAGGTGAGTGAGAGAATATTGGTGAAGAAGATGTAGAATCATGTGATTAAGTTGAAGGAGGTATTTGTACTAAGGAAGAGAAAGATTTATCTGTTATTGAGAAAAAAGAAAGGAGAGGTATCACTATATGCTTGAACTCTTATATTTTATTTTTCTTTTCTTTTCTTTCATGTTCTCTATATAGAACTGTTAGTAATGTTTTTTGCAAGATAACCCAGACACTTGGTTTTCAGGATAATATAATTACTTTTGTATTTTTCTCTTTGCTCTCTCTTTTTTTCCTTTTATTCTTTCAATCAACAATTTATTACACAGAGTATGTAGACAAGCTGTGGTAGTATAAAACTACTTAAAGAAAAAAAGATGTGGTAATTATAGATAACACTTGAGTGACTCATTGTGAATGCTGTGCATCATTACCTAGTTATGCTGTCCTGATCACAGTTTATAAGTGTGAATGAATAAGCAAAATGTTTATTCAACTCACTTTGGTTGATCTCTGCAGTTGGCACAGTACTTAGATATAAGGAAGAAGTATAGATATAAACCACGAGCATTGAGTATATAATAGGATAGTTCATTTTATATCTTAGTCTGGTCACCTATATACCTTATTGTTTCATCACTGGGTAGGATTAATTATGTAGTATGCCTTGCACACACTCTGCAGTCATTGCATTTTATCCTTCGAGAGTGTTGACATCTCCCCATTCATAGATCACTTTCCAAAATCCCATATAGTACGAGTAGTATCAACGCTTGTAACGTTGCCCTGGGCTCTGGCAGTTACGATGTTACGGGTGCTAGGTTGTTCTTGTTAGGTTATCATACTTGACCTCAAGTAGCAGCTGATTCTGTGTATGGGATTGGACTCACACTAGCATGGCTCAAGTTGTGGACGAGAACTGGTTTGGAGATATCTAGAAGAAGTCATGGGGCGGCAGTTTGAGTGGTGATCTCATGTGAAACTTCTTTTGATACCCTGCTTCATGTCGAATTATGTTTCAGGGACAGGGCTGGACCCAGGACGACATTGGGCATGGAGTGATGGAGGATATGTCAACGAACGCACACTTTTCTCCCTAGAATTTCAATCAAGTCTGCCCCCGATGATCAGTCATTGCCAACTTGTCTCGGCGCTGTCAAGACTGTCATCGATTAATCAACGTATCACTGACATGCAAGTCCGAATCACGGGAGTCCCTGCCGTAATCAATCTAGGGTTTCTCCATGCCGAAGCTACATTATCTTGAATAATTATCAAGTAATCGCAATCTTCGCACTGTTAGAAGAGTGGTGGCTGGATTGTCACGCCAATTGGTCAGGAGGATGTAGCACACTCTTGAGAACCATATTTTCTTTTCAAGTAACAAGGAAGATGCGGATTGATTGGCAGTGACATGGAAAAGCAGTAGATTTACGGCTCATGAAATCTCCACCATTATTGTAAAAGGTACTCACTACTTGCAAGACATGCAGTATGACGACTAGGTCCTGGATGTTCCCTAAGGCTTGTTCTTTT
>JAJOHK020001144.1:0-15621 GCA_022457215.2 Leucocoprinus gongylophorus | reverse complement strand
TATTAGTTTATGCTACTACCTCATGTCCACCTCACATCTTACTCAAGGCCACCATGTTGCATCCATATTCTGATGTCATTTTCTAGATCCTTCTACCATGTTCTAGGCCTTATAACATCACATCATGTGACTGTAGTATCACATACCTCTTTTTTTTTTTTTTTAAATCAGCAATTTATTACACGGAGCATGTAGGCAGACTGTGGTAGCTACTTTTGTAACTACATACAAAAGAATAAAACTATATGGAAAAGAAAAAGAAAATAGAAAAAGAAAAGAAAAAGAAACTTTTAAACTAAAGAGTTTAAGAATGAAAATGCACTTGGATTAAATACCAAGAACATGATGAAATGGCTTAATGAGTCCCTTCTTGGATTCCAGTATCCATTAAATCTGCCACATTCATATAAAATATGGCGTCTTGTTTCGATGGGATATCAATCACATAGACATTTGAATTCCTCCCTAGGGAAAAACCTGAGTCTGAATTCACTGATAGGAGCATGATTTGTAATGGCTCTTGTAGTGTATGCACAAAGAGAATTCAAATGACCAAAAACCTTTAGCCATAGTCCCCCTTTGACATATGTTGGTTCAATAATGTTGTTATCATCATCTACTAGATCCAAAAATTGTTTCCCTTTGAGATTTGAAGCTTGAAACATTATTTTCCAGATGTTCAAAGCATTGTTGCTTTTGCATTTCTTGCTGAAGTCTTATGAATTTTTGCATGAGAAGAGAGGTAATGGATAGAATGTTTTGGTTTCTTTATTGACCTCATTATGAAGATGCCACTTGAGATGGCTAGGGCATTCCCAAAATTCAATAGAGTTATTGGCATGACAGTTGAAGAAATAGCAAAGGTTAGACAGGATAGTAGCTGACTGAACTTGGAAGGGATGGACAGAGGGGTCAAAAATTCTTTTGACCACATGGATAGAATCAGTGATAACGATGATTTTGGAAATATTATTGATGCATGTAGCTTGATTAATACCACATCTAATGGCAAATAGTTCCGCTTCCATGCTGGTGACATTAACAGTATGATGGATCATTTTAATAAGTGACTTATCATGATTGTGTATGTAAGCAATAGACATAGTAACATTGTTCTTGATACTATGATGGCAACAGATGAAGATGAGGAAGACTCTAAGACCATTTCATTGAGTAATTGGGTGTGTGATTTATTATCTTTTTCTTTATTAAATAAATTGAAGGAAATGTGATCTGAGAAATTGTCAATAACTCTAAGACCAGGAGAAAATTCTGAATTCAAAGGATTAAAGGAAGGAAAACATTCATTAATTCTGTTGGCTGAGTCTACCAAGTAGCTCTTGACCAGAGATTATTGTTTGCTAGTGAGAGAATCAAGAGTAACTACATTAAGACTTGAATTGGAGTTGAGTTATAAATCGATAAGTGACCTAATTAGATGGCTAGGAGGTAGTTTGCAAGTACATAGCTGAGATCTTCTTCCTAGTTTTTGAAGATGAAGATTAATGGGCATTAATCCCACTATAACTTCAATATCAAATGAAGGGAATGTTTTGAAGGCCCCTGAAATCTATATCGCAGCTCTCCTTTGCATCTTTCCTAATGCTTTCAAATAATAAGCCATTGGAGCACATTTATAGAACTATAGTTAAAAGCCATAAAGGGCAATGGGAAGGACATATAACCTATAAAGGAGATGCTTTTGTGAAGGGTTGATACTGCGATTTGAATTGCTGATGATCTTCATATATTTGATGGTTGATATTGATTTGTTTGCATAAAAGTCAACATATTGATGGAATGTCAGCTTTCTATTGAATATGAATCCTAGATACTTCCAAGTATTGTTGGGTCAAAGAATGTTGCTTTCTAGTAGAGAGAGGTTGAGCAAAAGAGGGTTGAAGATACCATGGGATCTGTTAAAGTGAGAAATTTCAGTTTTGGAATGTTTGACAACAAGACTAAATTTTTCAAGGAGATTGGTAAGGATATTATAACTACAGTAAAGACGACTGTTTGAAATATCAAAAGATTTGCTTTGAGAAATAAAAAGACCATCGTCAACAAAAGAGATAATGGAAATAGGAATTTTTAAATTTTTAGATGTTTTTCTAAAATATAGATAAAAGGCGAGAGATATAAAGCAGATAAAATGGGAGAGAGCACAGAGCCCTGACCTACACCAACATTAACATTGAAGACAGGAGACATGGAGTTATTCCAGAAGTAGTTCGTTTTCTTATTCACAAGGTAGTTTGCAAAGAATGAAACAACTCGATCATCAAAATCTGCTTTCTTCATGATGAGAGATAAAAGTTGGTGGTTAAGTGATGGGAAGAATTGAGTAATGTCAAATGCAAGAGTGCTCGTAGACAAGTTTTTCACCCAACCTGTTTGGATGATGTGGGTAAGGGCAACTCCTGCATTAATCATAGATTTAAACTTGAGACCACCAAGTTGACTCAGATGGATAAAATTGTTTGAAGCTATATTGAACTGGAAGCGTTCTCTGATGACTTTCCCTATAAGCTTGCTGACTGTATTGAGGAGAACAATAGGCTTAAAGGCCTTCAGAGAGTCATATGACTTCTTGTTGGGTTTAGGGATTATGATTGTAGTGGATCTCTTGAAATGTGAGAGCCAATATCCTACTTCAATACAAGCATTAGTGATGCTGATAATGACATTGAGGCACTTGTCATCTTTGAAAATAGCTTTCAAGTGACTCCATGACAACTTTTCAGGGCCAGGAGCAGATAAGTTATTGCAGTTGGCTAGTGTGATTCTGAACTCTTCTTTTGAGAAAGTAGGCCACAATGAAATGGGCTTCATTGAGAATATTAACATCGACTTGATAATAGAGAGCCATATTGAATGTGAAGTGGAGGGCATTCTAGAGATCATCAATTTTGAAACATTGACGGTTGTTATACTTAATAGATTCGATAGCAGGTAATTTGTACTTGTTGACCCAGTTCATAAGCTCCCAAGGTCCTTGTTTCTTGTTAGTGATTTCTTGAATTTTGTCATCAAAGAAAATATGTTTTGAGGACTTAACTGTGCTTTTAAACTCTTTTCAATTTTTCAAACTTCTTGTTGTCATATACTTGTTCAGAGCATGATTACAATTATTATTCCACTAGCTTTTGGAATATTTTGTAATTCAAACTCATTTAGTGTTTGATTTCCATGCAAATTCAATTCTTGCTGCAAGTGAGTTAGTAACTTCCTCAATTTTGCTATGATCAGATAAATCTGATATCTCGATGTTCTTGATAGCAACTGAGACGTCTTTGATAAAGTTTTTCTCTTCCTCACTGTTTTTTGCAATAGAAGACTTGAACAAATTGATATTTTCTTCTTTGATGACAATCATGACTGAAAGAGGAGCATGATCAGACAATAAGCATAAGTCTGGATGAATGGAGTGGGTATTAATTTCTGTCGATCCACTTCATAAGAACATAAGGTTAATAACTGAATTTGACCTCATATCGGAATCTGAATACCTAGTGGAAACTTGGTTAGTAGGAAACAATAGTTCAAGATTAAAAGAATCCACAATGATCATAAGATCATCACTAAAAGATGAATGATGAGGAAAAGATGAGTCCCAAATACTATCTCTAATATTAAAGTCGCTAGTCATAATTAAAAGGCTTGAAATATTGACCTCAGTATTCTTGAGATACTTTAAGGCAGTATGAGATAAATCAGAATAAATGTTCACAACCCAAAAGATAGAATTGTTATTGAAAAAGAATGTAAGAAGAATGTCTCTATGATTAATAATGTCTTTTTGAAGAGAAAATTGTAGAGAGGAAAGATGAATATTGATGTAACTGATGACTCTTGGTGAATTATTAGGCAAACAAGGGTCTCTAGCAAAAGTTAGCCAGTTGGGATGATTTGGAACACCTAGTAGAGAAATGCCTTCCAGATTTGAAGCACTTGGAATGTTTCTAATAGTTATCCATGATAGCTCCTGAATGAATACGATGTTGAAGTCTTGATTAACTTCAAGTATCATGTTAATGATGAAATTGTTCTTTTAAATGTTTTGTGAAAATATTTTCAATTTGTTCAAAATCATATTACAGAATCGTTCACATTAGAACGGATTGATGTACTCCTGGCTTCCCAGAGTTTAGTATATTCTTTGGAGTGCCACTCCTTGTTGAACTGGTATTTTCAGAATGGACATTCTACAGAGTCAGCAATATAAGAACCCTTACAGTTGAGACACTTGAATGAATGTGGGCATGGTTTTTTTTTTTTTTTTTTTTTAAATCAACAATTTATTACATGGTACATGAAGGCAGACCATGGTAGCTACTTTCATAACTACTTACATAGTACGCAAACTAAACATGAGACTAAAAGGAAGAAAAGAAGAGAAATGAGAAAGATAAGAGAACTAATTGAAAGAAAGGCAGAAAAGAAAAAGGAAAAGAATATCTAAGGTCTACTTAGAGGAAAGGTTAATTAGTATCAAATGCAAATGTATTTGGATTGGTGATCAAGAACATGATGAAATGTTTCAGTGTATCTCTTCTAGGATTCCAATACCTATTGAACCTCTGGCATTTGTGAAGAATATGTCTCCTTGATTTGATTGGATAGTAGTTGCATGGACACAAAAAGTCCAAGTTTGGGAAAAATTGTAACCTGTACTCTCCAGTAGGAGCATGGTTGGTAATTGCTCTAGTGGTGCGGGCACATAGCGAGTTGGAATGGCCGAACATTTGAAGCCATGGACCTCCTTTGGTATAAGACGGTTCAATGGCATTAAGATCATTATCTAAGAGGTCAAGAAATTGTTTGCCTTTCCCCTCAGATGCTTGGAATGTCATTTTCCACTGCTTGATGGTGTCATCGCTATCCAATTTCTTACAAAAGTCCCAAGATATTTTGCATGGATAAGAAGGCGTTACTGTAAAAGATTTGGAATCTTTATCGACGTCGTGATGGAACCTCCATTTGAGTTTGCTTGGGCACTCCCAGAATTTGATGGAATTTGCATCATTAGCGATGAAGAATTTTCACAACTCTTTAAGAATGGCAATGGCATGAATTTGAAAAGGGGAGGAGTTGTTGTTAAAAATTTTCCTTGCCACATGGATAGAGTTAGTTATGATGATGATCTTGGAGACATTGTCGAGGGAGTACACTTGGTTGATACCACATCTGATAGCAAACAGCTCTACCTCTGAGCTTGTAACAAATGAGGCGTGATGAACTGTTTTGATTAGAGGATAGTTTGCTGAATGGATGTGGGAGATGGACATAGCAATATTGTTCTTAATACTAGCGTCAGTTATTACAAGAGCAGTATTGGGAATCAAGAAGTTGTTTAGAACCATTTCATCGAGTTCTTGAGTGCGAATCTTGTGAATTTCTTTTTCTTTTCTATTGACTAAATTAAAGGAAAAACGATTAGAAAAATGATCAATAATACAATGACCTGGAGAAAATTCAGGGTCTAGAGGAGAAAAGGAAGGAACAATCCCATTGAATTTGATACTAGAGTTGATGAGATGGCCTTTGGTTAAGGATCTCTGGCAATTTGTTAGCGATCCAATGTTGAAGGAGTTTGTCAAGTTAGGACAAGGAGGTTTGTTATCCATGAGTTGTTTTAGGATATGATTATCTGGTAGCTTGAGAGGGTGGATTTGGGATCTGCTTGCAATTTTTTGAAGGTGGAATCTTATTGGTATGAGGCTGGTGATGGCTTTAATACCTTCTGCAGGTGATGTTTTGAAGGCTCCTAGGATCCAAATGGCAGCTCTTCTTTGCAATTTGTTGAGGATTTTCATGTGGTAGGATATTAGGGCCTTGTTGAAATACCACATCTGGAAGCCGTAAAGAGCTATAGGAAGAGTGCAACACCTGTAGAGAAGGCATTTTTGGAGTGGGCTAATGCCTCGCAATGAATTTCCTAGGAGCTTCATATATTTGACCATAGATAAAGCTTTGTTAGCATAGTAGTCAATATGTTTGTGAAAGGACAGCTTGCGATTGAAGATGAAACCCAAGTATCTCCACAAATCCTTGGGTCATAAAATTGGACCTCTAAGTATAGAAAGATTAAGAGGGGGAGGGTTGAAGGTACCTTGAGATCTGCTAAAATGAAAAATTTCAGTTTTGGAGTGTTCGATGGCGAGACCAAAACTATCTAAAAGTTTAGAGAGAATGTTATAACTACAAAAAAGATTCGAGTTGGAAATAATGAAAGATTTGTTCTGGGCAATCAAAAGACCATCGTCAACAAAAGAAAGAATGGAGACTGGAATATTGAGATTTTTTAACCTATTTTCTAGAATGTAAAGGAGAAGAGAAAGATATAGAGAGAAAATGATAGGTGAAAGCGCAGATCCTTGACCGACTCTAACATTGACTTCCAACAGAGGGGATGAGAGATTGTTCTAAAGGTAGGTTGTACTTATTTGCATCAGATAGTTCACGAAGAAAGCAAGGACTTTGGGGTCTAATCCGGCTTTCTCAAGGATGAGTACAAGGAGACGATGATTTAATGATGGAAAGAATTGTGCGACATCGAAGGACAGGGAGCTAGTGGATCTTCCCCTGGCCCAGCCTGATCGAATAATGTGAGTGAGAGCAATACCGGCATCAGCAGTTGATTTGAATTTCAAGCCACCTAGCTAACATGAGTGGATGAAGTTGTTGGATGCAACAATGAACTGAAGTCTCTCAGCAATTACTTTTTCAATGAGTTTACCGAGAGTGTTTAGAAGGACAATAGGGCAGAAGGCTTTTGGATGATCATACGATGATTTGTTAGGCTTGGGTATAACGATTGTGGTGGACACCTTGAAGTATTTAGGCCAATGACCTAATTTGATGTAGGCATTAGCAATGTTGATGATTCTAGAAAGACAATCATTGTTTGCAATAATGATTTTCCAGTAACGCCACGTCAACCTATCAGGTCCCGGTGAAGATGAGTCATTGCATTTACTAATCACTGATTTAAACTCATGTCGGGAGAACGGATTCCATTCTTGAGTTGGCTTGCATGCTACTTCGTTGAGGATGTTGAAATCGATCTGACGGAAAAGCGCCGTATTGAATGAACTATGAAGAGCATTCCATAAGCTTTCAGGGGTGAGACATGGACGGTTGTTGAATTTGATCACTTTGGTTGCTGGGAGCTTTCTTTTCTTGACCCAATTCATCAGTTCCTATGAGCCTCGACTTTTGTTAGTGATTTCTTGAATTTTATCGTCAAAGAAGGTTTGCTTGGCGTCTTTGACTGTTTTTTTGAATGCTTTCCAGTTTTCGAGATTTCTTGCTGCCCTGTAGTTGTTGAGAGCCTGACTGCATGGTTCTGACCACCACTGTTTGGAGTGTTTGGTGATTTTCGATTTTTTTGTGTTCTTTGGCCACGCTTGATCAACAATTGATCTGAGTAGGTTGACTACTTGTTCCAGTTTTTCGATGTCTTCAATGTTGGAAGTGTCCATTGTGCTGACGTTTGAAATAACGTTCTTGATAAACTCAGTTTCTTGTTTGCTTTTAAGAACGATTGAGAGTTTGGACGAATGGATGATTTCACTAGAGATAGGAATGTTGATTAGGAGAGGTGCATGATCTGAAGATAGACAAGAGTCAGGAAGGATAGAATGGTTGTCTAGTTCCTCAGATCTGTATCTAAGAAACATCAGGTCAATAACCATATTGGACTCTCCTATAGTGTCTGAAAATCTGGTGGGACCAGGGTTAGTCGGAGAGGATAGGGTGAGATCAAAAGAGTCTGCAATCATAATTAGATCATCACTAATCGAAGAATGAAAAGGGAAAGAGGGGTCCCAAAGACTGTCTCTGATGTTAAAGTCGCCCATTATAAGAAGGACATTGTCAATATTAGCTTCAGTATCCTTAAGATACTTTAAAGCCGAGTGGGATGAGTCAGAGTACACATTCAGAATGTAGTGACAAATGTCATTGTTAGTAAAAGAAATGAGACCTATGTCGCGATGGTTAAAAATATCTTTGCGAAGAAGAAAATGAAGAGATGAAAGTCGAATGTTGATATAAGTAATAACTCTTGGAAAGTCAATACCGCATGTGGGGATTCTCGCAAATGTGATCCAGTTGGGATGGTGGCAGGTTCCCATGAGGGGTTCCCCGTCACAACTCATAGTGCTCAGAATTTTGCAGATCTCAGACTAAGGTGGTTCTTGGATTAAGATAATATCGAACTGATTTTGAGTTTCGAGTATAGTGTTGATAACAAGTGAGTTCTTGTGAACGTTTTGTGAAAAAATTTTTAGGTTCCTTACAATCATTAGTTGGACCTACCGTTCTCTTCAGAACAAATTGATTTCGACCTGTTTTCACAGATCTCAGCATATTTTTTCACATGCCATTCTCTATTGAATCGATGCCTCCAGAACAGGCAATGGTTGGAGTCGGCTTGGTGGTTTCCCTTGCAATTAAGGTACTTGAATTCGTGAGGACATGGTTCGCCTTTCTTTGTTTCTAGTCTAGGCAGGTTAGTTTTGGCGTTGGCCTTATAACACTAACCAAATTCCCTATGGTGCTCAGATTTGTGGGGACCGTTGCATCTGACGCACTTGGCACCTTGAATTCTGCATAAGAACATAGAATAACCCCATTTCCAGCAATTTTTGCATTGGGGGACACCAGGGTTCATGTTCGCTCCCCTGATAGTTGCAATATAGTTACCAACGTTGAAGCACCTGTTGATAAGCATTTTAGCATTTTTACCACTTTGTACATCCCATACATCAATCCAGACAATGGCCATGTCGGATTTTGGAGAGACCTTGATAACTCTTGGTCTGGACGCGAGTGAAATATTGTCAAAGATATGATTTTGTTTGAGGATAGTTTTGACATCTGATGAAGTGAGTTTGTCTTGGAAGTTTATCATAGGGTAATACAGAATGCCGATGATTTTCAGATACGATTTCGACTTAGAAAGTCTTAAGTCTTCAACTTGGAGGGCGTTGATGTTGCTGGCGTTTTTCACATACTGATCTATGATAGAAAGGTCAGATTGTTGAGCTATTTTGTTTGTGATGATAATGATGCCAGTGCTATCGGATCGAATATAGTCCACTAAGACATCAGATTTAGCATTATGTAGTTGTCTGTTAATGTTAGCCACATTAAGGGAGGAATTTTTCAAGAATGAAGAAACATTGTCACCACTCATCAGTATTATAATATGTTTCCTGGACGGACCTTTGGTGGTCATGTTGATGTGGGGTTTCTGTTTGCTTTGACCATTGACAATGCTGTTCACTTGATCGATCTTGTGTGCATTTAATGCGGGGAATGCTTCTTTGATTTTTAGGACATCAGCAGTGCTTGCTGAAGGCTTGGAAGCTTGCGCATAAGATTTACCGCTTTGGCCTTCAGAGGGTTGCCTGTTGTTTTTGCCTGAGGGTTTTTTGGTGTGGAAGTATTTGGAAATGATATTGATCTCCTTCTTGGTTCTGGCCGGCAGTGGAGGAAGAGGTGGAGCCTTATTGATGGTGACCAGGTTAGATTTAGGAATATCTTTCTTGGTATTGCCGTTTGACAAAGGTATTCTTGGGGTAAATTTCACAGAAATTTTAGCCCTAAGAGTATTAGTATTCTGATTAGTATGTAATGCACCCCATTTAGCCTCGTATACTGAAGAAATGAAATTCCAAATGGCATCTCCCATGCCATTTAAGATGCTAAGATCATTAGCTTTGCCATTGCTGATATGTTTACCTTGGATATATTTGGCTATGAAATTTAGGGAATCCTTGATGTTCTTGGAATTGGAAGCAATATGTTCAATAGAGCTATGAAGTAAAACAGGATGGAAGGAACCACTCCATAGATCAGGCTCCATTGCGCCGTTAGGATTATAGGGTAACTGAATGTTGATGACATCATTGTCTTCAACATGAGGAGGTTGTGCTTGACAGTTTCCTGTAGAAACATGGTTGCCTTGATTTGTTAAGGTAGTGGAAGCCTCGTTGTTTCCATTCTGAAGTCTTGTGTTGTTGGTGGTCTCAGCCACCTTGCTGAGACGAATTGCCTTGTCCCTTTCTTCCTCGTAGGATAAAGCAGGAGTTTCTACAGGAGTGTCAGAATCAATGTCCATACCGTTATTCATCTCCATTCTCTCGTGATAGATGGTGGAGGAGACCGTAGAGGACATAGAAGAGTCCCTTAATTGGTTCTTGTGGATACGGGGGGATCTGCCCCTTGCATCGTTGATGATGACAGGATTGGTTCCTGTGGAATGGTCCATCTCTGTGTTACTGAAGGTGTTCACAGAAGGTAAAAGAGTTCACTGGTTGTTAGACTGAATTGTAGAGCTGAAGGAAGTTGGAAAATTGAATTTATTCACTGTCTCTTCAATAGGCGCTATCATACAAGATGGTGGTAAGAGGAAAAGAAGCACACTGATGTGGGCATGGTTTGCTCTTCTTGGTTTCCAATCTGGAAGGGTTGAGTTTATCGTTAGCTTTGCAACACTATGCAAAATTGTGATGGTTGTCAGTAAGATGAGGCCCATTACACTTAGCATATTTTGAACCTTGGATTTGACAAATCCCTGCCAAGTGTCCCCATTTCCAGCAATTTTTGCACTGAAGAACACCTGGATTCATGTTGGCATCTCTCACAGTAGCAATGACATTCCTCACATTGAATCATCTGTTAATAATATTTTTTAGCATTATTACCATTTTGATTGTTCCAGATATCAATCTAGACAATCACTATGTCAAACTTAGATGAAATCTTGATGATTCTTGGTTTTGACACTAGCACAATATCATTGAAGATGTGGTTGTTCTTGAGGATTCATTCAATATCCTTGGAGAAAATACATGTGTTCGTTTTGTCAACAAAGTAAGGGATGCCTATGATTTTGAGGTAGGACTTTGATTGAGGAAGTCAGAGAGATGTGATGTTGTTGTTATTGGCTTGAAGAGAATTTTTTATGTATTTTTCAATTTCTTGTAAATCAGAGTTAGATGCTACATTGTTAGTAGAGATGATAACACCTCTGTTATCTGCATATATGAAGTCAGCACAAACATTAGATTTGATGCTCTTGAAAGCACAATTAATGTTAGTGACATGGGACGCAAAGTCTTTAGTGAAACTTTTACCAAGATCATTATTCATTGGAACAATGACTTGTTTGTGTGAAGAACCTTTCATAGTCATATTGAGTCTAGGTTTGGGTTTGTCATTTAAACCATTAACAATTTTCTGGATAGAGTTAATTTTCTTATTTGGGAGGTTTGGAAATGCCTCCTTGATTTTCAGTGTGTTTATAGCAATGTCAGAAGATGAAGCATCAGGCTTTGATTTAGGCAACAAAGTCTGAGCATACAATTTGTTTGAGGTAGGTTTATTAATTTTTTTGAAGAATTTCAAAATTTCTTTGACTTCTTTTTCCAATTTGGCCAGGATAGGTGAGGGAATGACTGATACAAATAATGGTTTGGCAACTTCTTTACCTTTGTTCACCAGAGGTTGGATATTCTTGACTTGAGGAGAAAATTTGGACTTGACCTTACTCTTTAAAGTTGTATTGTTGTTGTCAATATATAAGGAGTTCTAGTAAGAGTCGTATACCATGGAAATGAATTCTTAGATGGCTTTACCTATGCTATTCATGTTCTTAATATTGTTAGCTTTATCACTATTAATAGATTTACCAGCTATGAATTTTCTCATTCTGTTAAGTGATACTTTGATATTGAGAGCATCTGAGGTTAAATGTTCCATGGAACTGTGCAACAAGACTGCATGGAAGTTTCCATCCCAAAACTCAGGGTCAAGGGCTGCGTCTAGATCATAGTTGAGTTGAACATTAAACACACTTTCATAACAAGGTATGTTGAGGGTAGGGTCCGTAGTCGGGGCATATTGTTGCCTTGTATAGAAGGGGGAGTTAGTCGTCTTGCTGACTTGGAGATTCTGACTTTGGGTTTTGTATTTGAGTTTGATGCTGCCTGAAGAATTGTCCAGCTTGTCTTCATCCATTCTGTCACTATCTCATTGAACATGAGCATGGTATTCTTCTTTGCTTTTGCTCGATGATACAGAGGGAGATCTAGGTTTATGTGCACTCATGTCAAGAGAGCAACCTTTCATCTCATCAAAATTATTGTTCAAATTGAACATGGCCCCAATGGAATTGGGGACCATGTCAATATCATCATTAAAAATCACTTTCGAGAAGTTAGAGCTCATAGTATCAGAAGGTTGTGTTATATTTCCTAAGTCTCTAATAGGTGCTACCATTCAAGATGGTGGTAAGAGAGAGAGAAGGAATGACTGCGTCACATGTCTCTTCATCATCCAGAATAAATTAAAAGGAAAAGAAAAGCAAAATTAATATGAAATCAGAAAAATGAGAATAAAATTGCTAGTATTTAAAGTGTTCCATAACAACTATGGTCTGTGTACACACTATCCTATTCTATCCTAAAGTATATGTGTTTGCATAAGATTAACATGCTATTATTATATTGTATAATATTATTTGTTCTAGATCCTTCTATGTATTTTCTCATGTCATGTGATTCTGTAACTATGACTGTGGGTGCATAATATTACACTAACCCCTAGTCCTAAGTTTCAAAATAAAAATAAAAGGAATTGAAAAATAGAAAGGAGAAAGGAATTGAAAATAATTTAGAGTCCACTGTTTTTAATTCTGACAAAAGTTAAGAAATTGGTTTCACAAAAATTTTACAATTGGATTGATGTTTTTGAAAAGAAGGCAAATAAGAGAATGCTAATGAAAAAGATGTGATATTATATGAAGAAAGAGTTAATGCTAAGGAAGAGAAAGATATATCTATTGTTAAGAAAAGAGAGAGGAGATGTATACAAGTTCATAAATGAAAAAATTGAGAAAGAGATATATCAGACCCTTAAAGTTGCCTCAAATAGTATCAGTATTTTTATAGAAAATTTATCTTTGATTTCAAATATTGTAGAAAATATTGGCAGACAGAACCTACTATTAGAATATAATGTTCTAATGGAAAATTCACAATAACCTGTATATATACAGATGATGCTATGGGTGGATTATTAGATGATAAAGAAGCCAGTAAGGCAAAATAAGAGCTAGAAGGTTGTTTTGAGGTAAAAGTGATATTAGAAATGAACTACATGCTGGATATTAAAATAAAGAAAGAGATTAGGATATCCTAAAGGACATATATAAAAAGAATGTTGGAAAATTTCAGTATAGCTAATTATAAATCTAGATCAATCCTACTTCTAGTCAAAATGTCTCTGTTAACAAATGACTTACCCACTGATAAGAAGAAAGTTGCAGAGATAAAGAAAGTCTCTTATTATAAGATATTAAGATTGTTGATATAACTACAAGTAGATACCCAACTCAATCTCTCATTTGCTATTATCCTAACTAAAAAGTATTTGCTAAGTTAGATTTATACTGGGGCTATAATAATATATATATATAAAAGAAGAATGAGTGAAAGATGGCATTCATGACTTCAAAAGAATTGTTTGAACTTATAGTAATATTCTTTATGCTTACTAATTCTCCAGCAACATTTATGTTATAATAGGAACAGAGAAGAAGAAGGAATATGATAAAGTAGTAGAGGAGATAGTAAAGAGGCTGGTAGAAAATAGTTTGTATGTGAAACCAGGAAAATGAAAGTAGAAGGTCAGAGAGATAGGATTCTTATGAGTAGTGATAGAATTAGAGAGAATTAAGATGAAGAAAGTAAAAGTAAAAGAAGTATTAGATTAGCTAACTCCAAAAATATATAGAAGTTTCTAGGGCTAGCCAATTATTATTGGCAATGCAATAAAGATTTCATATCTATAGCCAGACCATTGTATGACTTTGTAAAAAAGAATTAAAAATGGGAGTGGAAAGAGAGATAGAAAAAGACATTTAAGAAGTTGAAGGAGAAGTTCACAAAAGAACTGGTATTAGTAGCACTAGATTTAAACAACAAGATGAAGATTGAAGTTAATGTGTCAGACTATGCAACAGGAGAAGTTTTATCTATGGAATGTAAAGATAGGTAATGAAGGCTGGTAGCATATTTGTCAAAATCTCTTAATGAAACAGAGAGAAATTATAAAATTCATAACAAGGAAATATTGGTGGTTATTAGAGATTTGGAAAACTGGAGACATTTATTAGAGAATGCAAAGTTCAAGTTTGAGGTCTGAACAGATCACAAGAATTTAGAATACTTTAAACATATACTAGAAACAAAGATGGGAAATGTGGATAAACTAAGTAGAAGATCAGACTAAAAAGTAGGAGTAGAAAATAAAAATAATAAAAGAAGAATGGATTTATAGTCTAACTAAAGTAGTAGTAGAAGAACCTGAAGTAGATATAATAGATTGAGAGGTGATGAATAGCAGATAGATAGGGAGGGAACTAGTGTTGAAGAAGGAAAAAGTGTATGTATTAAAGGATGAGAAGTTTAGAGTAAAAATAATCTGATTACATCACAATATACTGGTAGCTAGATATAGAGAAAGATCAAAGATAACAGAGTTAGTAATATGAAATTAATAGTGGCTAGAAGTGATAAAAGATATAAGAAAATATATGAATGGATGTGACTTGTGCCAGAGAATGAAGAATAGAATGAAGGCACCAGTAGGAAAGTTAATGGTAAATAAAGTACCAAAGAGACCATAGACATATTTAATAGTAGACTTTATCACAAAGTTACTGTTGGTAGTGGGCAAGGATGTGATTTTGATAGTATGTGATAGGTTGTCAAAGATAGCTTATTTACAACAACTATGGAGGGAACATCAGCAAAGAGATTGGCAAGATTATTCAGAGATAACATGTGGAAGCTATATAGATTGCCAGAGAGTGTAATATTAGATAGAGGACCTCAGTTTGCAGTAGAGTTGACCAAGGAACTGAATAAAATATTATAAATTGAGACAAAGTTGTCAATATTCTTTTATCTACAAACAGATAGACAAACTGAATGAATGAATCAGAAGCTGGAACAGTATCTTTGATTCTTTGTAGACTATAGACAAAAGGATTGGCTAGAAGAATAGCTATAAATTTGCAGTTAACAATAAAACACATTTAGCAATCAAGGTATTACCATTTATAGCAAACTATGGTAGAAAGTTGATAATGGGTGTAGATAGTAGAAAAAAAGAAAAAGTGGAGAAAGCAATAGAGTTTGTGGAAAGAATGAAGAAAATTTAGAAAGAAGCAGAAGTAGTATTAAGCACAAGAGAAAATAAAATGTTATAATCCTAAGCTTGGCTTAGGCAAAGACTTGAGAAAAAATAAAGGAGATGACCAATTGGTAAAGTAAAGTATAAGGATACATGTCTATATCTACTACTATATATATCTAATAACCATGAGGGATAAGTGTGGTGTCCTTGAGAAAACAATGATAAGAGAATAATAAATATATAAGGCTACTAGAATATGAAGGTTCTAAAAGATTGTTATATTTATCACAGAGTTTGAGGAACTAGTGTCTCTTTAAGTCTGAGGCTTGAAAAGTCATCTTCCAAATGGATAAAATATTGTCATATTTACTTTTCTTGCTGAAGTCCCAAGAAGACTTGCAAGAATAA
>JAJOHK020001143.1:0-15623 GCA_022457215.2 Leucocoprinus gongylophorus | reverse complement strand
AAAGTATTCTAAATTTTTATAGTCTATCCAGACCTCAAACTTGAATTTAACACTCTTTAACAAATGTATTTAGTTTTTTAACCCTCTTATTACTACTAATATCTTCTTATCATGAATTTTATAATTTATCTCTGTTTTATTGAGAGATTTTGAAAGGAATACTACTGGTCTCTATCTTCTATCATCACACTTCATAGATAATACTCTTTTTGTTACATAGTCTAATACATCTACTTTTATCCTTCTTTTTGTCTCTCTATTCAATTCCACTCCTAATATTTCTTTACCAGGTTATATAATGGTCTGGCTATCACTACAAAATCCTTGATAAACCACTGATAATAATTAATGAGTTCTATAAACTTTTGTATGTTCTTAACTCCTTTTGAAGTTGGCCAGTTTGATACTTCTTTCATCTTAATTCTCTCTGATTTAATCATTACTCCTACTCCTAAGAATCCTACTTTTTGAACCTTTCACTTACATTTTTCCAGTTTTACATACAAATTATTTTCTACTAACCTCTTTATTATTTTTTCTACTACTTTATCATATCCTTTTTTCTCTTCTGTTCTTACAATGACATTGTCAATAAAACTCACCATCTCTCCAGTGTTGATCAAGTTCTATAGGATCTTATTTATCATTTGAAATGTTGTTAAAGAGTTAGTAAGTCTGAAGAACATTACTATTGGTTTAAATAACTCTTTCAAAGTCATAAACACTGCTTTTCACTTATCTTCCTCCTTTATTTGTATATTATTATACTACTACCAAAAGTTCAATTTTGTAAATACTTATTTTGTACCAATATTTTCTACAATGTCTAAAATAAGAGATAAAGAGTAGTTATTTTTTACAGTTCATTCATTTAGATATTAATAGTCCTATACCATATGCTTCTTACCATCCTTCTTCTTTATAAAAAATACTGGTACTATTTGAGATAACTAGGTCTAATATACTCTTTCCTTAGTTATTCTTCAATGAACTCATGTACCTCTCCTCTTTTCTTTCTTGACAACAGATATACTTTTCTCTTCCTTAGTATAAATTTTTTACTTCTAGTACATGATCTCACAGCTTTCTTATTAGCATTCTCTCACTTGCTTTCTTTCAAAAGACATGAATTTATCTGTAGAACCTTGAAGGGACTAATTTTTTAGCCTTTTTCTCTGACTTTGCTACTTTTTCTTCCTTATTCCAATTTTTCCATTCTTTTGCCACTTTTTTTTTTATCTTTATTATTCTCTTCTTTTTTCTTTTTTCTTTCTTGTTTCTTTCTTTCTTCTTCTTTCTGTTTTTATTATTCTGGTTTCTCCTGCTTTGGTCTCTACTACTTTTTACATTTCTTCAGATACCTTATCATCTTCACCTTACTTATCCTCCAATCAATTTCAGAATTGTAGCATATAAGCCCCAATATTTCCAAAATCACACTTTACTTCTAACCATCAATTATATTGATTTTCATTCTCTCCCTATGTTTCTGATAATAAATATTTATCTCCACTATATACTCAATAGGTTCCTTCTTATTAGAGAAATTATCAACATTCCTCATATATATAGGTCTTTCTATTTTCTTTAGTTTAAACCTCTACTTTAGCAAACTCTGAACTTATAACTAACTTTGTTATACTACTATCCAATAACATCTCCACAGTCACTTCTTTCTAAGTATCAATCCTTTCTAGACTAATTTTCACTATTACTTCTTTCAATATATCCTTATTATTTAGGTTATAGCAGAATATATTATCTATTACTCTATCACAAATAAGATACTTACTGGTTGTGATACTGGGGCTGAATAGTGTTTCAGGGGTTCAGTATAAGGATATGATGATTAACAGGTAATGGAAAATATCAATAAGAATAATTGATGTTGTTAAGTCTGAGGTCTAGCTCTCAGACACAGAGGTATATATACAAAAGAGTGATGGTCCGTGCGCAAGCTGTTGCCATCACATGATCAAAACTCATACCTGATGGGAGCTGTCAGGCTAATTTTAGAAGGTAACTAATTATGTCACTACATTGATATGCTTGTATCTCTACCAATACTTGTCACTTTGAGATGTATCATATATCGTTGGAAACAGATTGATGAGCACTTCCCAACGCAAGTTTAATCGTGTGAATCCGTCCAGCCGTTCATGAGATATTAGCAGACAAAGCTTTTACAGCTACTGATGTCCTGATATCTCAGTTGTTTGTTGTTGCTTTTGTACCTCCCATATATGTGCGAATAGTCCTCATTTGGGGCTTTTCAGCACAACTTAGTTTGTGAAAATCAGTCCACTGGTTGTGGAGATACAAGCTGAATGAAGTTTGTGACATACTCTACTGAGCATTGTAAATCTATTTATGTTAGAATCTAATCAAAAACTATTAGATTCTCTTCCCTATTTAAATTAATATTGTTTCTATTGTCTTTGTAATTCACTCTCCTTTCTCATTCTACAATTTTCTAATTTCCGCAATTTCTCATAATATATTCAAATCTTCTATAGCTATAGCAATTCCTTTTTCAAATAGTATATAGATTATATCTTGGCACAAATTCTACCTATTAATTTAGATTTACTATGACCATATTTGTTCTCTTTATTTCTTTCATTAGAATAAGCCTTGCTAGTACTTGTTATTGGAGAACTTCTTGCCTTTTGGAACAGATCTGAGGCTGAGACAATCATTGCTCTTGTGTTCCTGTATTCTGCTTTTAAGCTAGAACTTCTATTTTTCTTCTTCCTCTCAGTTTCTATTTTTCTTGTCTAATTTCTCTCTAATGTTTATCTAAGTTTTTTGCCTGTTTACACTATTACTTAATGCTTTCAGGTTGGTATTTTAACTCCATGAATTTTTACTAAATTATCCCATTCATATCTTGCTTAAATTCTTTCATCAATGGTCTCTCTTTATATTTGCTGCTTTTAGATATTATTTTAAAACTCTTGTATAAACTTCTCTATTGTCCTATCTTCTTGTTTTACTTTCTTCAGCTCTACTATCTTCATTGTTTTGTTATTCTCTTTTCCAAATTCTTTCTTTAAATCTTCCAAGAACTCTTCTGTTGTTCTATATTCCAAGTTTTCTGCTTTTGAGTTTTCTAAGATATTTTCTTTCTAAATATCTGCTAACTCTTCCTATATATATAATAATACCTATTAAATTTGCTTCTCTACTGCTACTTTCCTTATCTTCATTCTTATAAATTATTTACATGCTATTAGAAACTTTGAAATCTTATTTACTATTCCATTGAATATTTATAGCTTAACTACTTTTATATTAGACTCTATGTTAGATCTAGAAACTGCTACCATCCCTTCTGCTGTCAACAACACTTGTGTTAGAATTGTGAATATTGAGCTTAACCATTTTTTCTTTTTCTTTCTTATTTTTATTTTATTTTCCTTTTATTTTCTATTTTGAGGACTTAGGGTTAGAATTAGTATAATATCATATATTACTATTACAAATTGTTATATAATATAACTTAGTATCATATATTAGTTATAGTTATATAATGCTATTATTGTCACACAATCACATATTATGATTGAACATAGTAGAAAGTCCCAGAAAGAATAATGTTACTATAGCATGTTTGATACATAAAAACAACATATAGTCTTTAGAATAGGTTAATGATATTATAGCATAGACCAATAACTTAGCATATATAAAATAGATAGTTTTGTACTAGGAACTCCATTAAGTTTTTTTGTGTTATTCAATACAAGGTTTTTTCTCATTGATCTACTCTAAGGTCTTTAAGTTATAATAGCTTGGATTTATGCCTGTATTACTACAAGCTACTTTTGTCATTGTCAGATAATTGTTTGTAGGTCATGATGACTCATATTGTAATCAAAAGATAGAGAATTAATAGATGTTAGTAATACTAATAATATTAGGAGTGATGAGGTATAAAGAGAAAAAACAAAACCAGTACTAGTTTCTTCTTTAGATTTGTACTTGAAGCTTAACTCAATCTTGGTAAGTATTAGTAGACCTTTTTCAAGTTCTATCTCATACTATCTACTAACTACCTAAATAACCAACTTCTGTCCTAATAAAATTGTATACAATTTTGACTTAAGAAAGCTGTTCTACTTTAAATAGAATTTAGAGAACATTTGCTGTTTTTCTACATATACTGATTACAAAGAGACTAGTAGCATAAGATTTCTACTACAAAAAAATTAACTATCATGTCTACAATGCACTAGTGAGCTTTAATGCAATATAGATAACTAAGCTTTCTCTACCTAATTAGCATAGGTTTGGCTGTTTCTTCTTGACTAAGAAACAATATTGTCTCTTAGTCAAGAATAAATAAAGAGTAAGTGGAGAGAGCCTAGTATTGGATATTTTCAAAATAGAACTCAAGTTTTAATGTTATGAACTTAAACTCAAGTAATCAAGTAAAAGAAAAAATCTTATATAAGGTTTACATAAGAAAACTCAATAGAGTTCCAAGTATAAGAATGTCTCTGTCTTATTTAGAGATTTTGAGAGAAAAGCTACTAATTACTATCTCCTATCCTTATATTCTATAGATAATACCCTTCTCATTGCATAATCTCATGTATTTACTTTCATCCTCATTTTTTTGTCTCAATCTAATACTGTTAATACCAGTTATTTTGTGAATCACTCTTTCAACTCTTTAAATGTTTTCTCTTGTTTTTTTATTCATTCCTACTTCTAATCCTTCTTTACTATATTGTACAATGGTCTGGCTATTGCTGCAAAAATATCTCCCACCTTCTCTTCTTCCATCTTTATTCTCTCTAGTTTTATTATCACTTCTAAGAAACCCACTTCTCTAACATTTTACTTATATTTTTCTAGTTTTATATATAAGTTGTTTTCTGCCAACCTCTTTATTACTTTCTCTACTATTTCATTATGATTTTTCTCCATTTCTGTTCTCACTAACATATCATTTATAAAGTTCACCATCTTTCTAGTATTGATGAGATCCTAAAGAATTTCATTCATTATAGTCTAAATATTACTAGTAAGTTTGTAAGTCTGAAGAATATTACTGTTAGCTCAAATGATCCTTCTAGTGTAGTAAATGTTACTTTCCACTTATCTTTCTTTTTGATCCATATATTATTATATTCCCATCTCAGGTCTATCTTTGTAAATACTTTCTTTGTGTCTATCTTTTCTATAATATCCAAAATAAAAGGTAAAGGATCATTGTTCTTTACTATTTGAGATAATTTTGAGGGTTTGATATACTCTTTTCTTAATTGTTCTAATATAAACTTATGTACCTCCTCTTTATTCTCTTATAACAAAGAATATACTTTCCTCTTTCTTAGTACAAACTCTTTCTTTGTATCAATGGTATGATCCCATAATTTTCTTATGAACATTCTTTCACTTTTTGCCAAAAATATAGATTTACTTGTGAAATTTTTCTAGTACCAGCTTTTTTGCCTCTTCTTCTAACTTTGTTATTTCCTCTTCTTTATTCCAAATCTCTCATTTCTCTGCTACCTTCTTTATTCTTTCCTTTTTTTATTTTTTTCTTTCTTTCTTTTTCTTCTTACTTCTTTTCTACTTCTTTCTTTTGTTCCTTTTCTTTTTGTTTTTTCCATCCTGATTTTCCTTGCTTTGATCTCCACTGCTTTCCACACTTCTCTGAACATCTTATCATCTTCACTTCTTCTGTTTTCCAGTTGATCTTAGGATTATGGTAAGCAAGCCATAACATTTCCAAAATCACATTCTACTTCTGATTTTTTATCATATCTATCACTGTTCTTTCTTTATATCCCTAATATTTACCACTATTATATGTTCTATTGGTCTCTTCTTATTAGATATTCCATCCACATCCCTTATATATATTGATTTTTCTATCTTTTTTAACTTAAACCTCTACTTTCTTATGAACTCTGAACTTATCACTCATCCTGTAGTTCTACTATCCAATAATGCCTTTACTATTACTTTTTCTTGTATATCAATTCTTTCCAGTTCTATCTTGAATATTATTTCTCTTAGTAGTTTCTCATTGTTTAGGTTACAGCAGAATATATTATCTATTACTCTAGAGAATATTATATATTAAGACTCAATCAAGGAGTATTAAGTCTTACTCCTTATTTAAATTATTGTTTTGTTCATTTTTTCCTTTGTTTATTGTTTTCTCTATATTCTGGTCTTCTGCTCTCTCCAATTTTGTCTTCTATTTCTCTATTTCTACAATTTCTTGCTATATGTCCAAAATTTCCACAGTTGTAGCAGTTTCTATTTCCTCAATCTACTTCTATAGCATATGGATCTCATTTAGATACAAACTCTGCCTGCTAATTTAGGTATATCATAGTCACATTTGTTCTTTTTACCCTCTCTATTGGAATAGACCCTACTAGTACCTATTGTTAAGGAGCTTCTTGTCTCTTTAGCCAAACTTGAGACTATAACAGTTATTGCTATTGTGTTCCTTAATTGTTTTGTTTTGGAGCCTGAAGCTCTTGTTCTCTCTTTCCTTCTATTAATCTTTCTTTATCTCTTCTACTCTCCTTTTAATTTCTATCCAAATTGATTGATTGTTCATACCACTAGTCAATTGACTCCAGTTAGTATTCTGACTTCATAAGTCTTTACCAGATAGTGTTATGAATCTCTCCTTATATTTACTTTCCCTTGCTACTTTCCTGAACTCTTGTATAAATTCTTCTATTATTTTTCTACCTTGTTCTAACCTTCTTAACTCTACTGCTTTGACTATTTCTTCTTATCTTTTCCCAAATTTCTTTCTTAGATCTGCTAAAAATTCCCCTGCCATCTTATACTTCAAAACTTCTATTTTTAGATCTTCTAAAACATTTTCCTTCTACACATCTGCTGAATTTCCTTGTATATACAATAAAATCTACTGTATTTGTTTCTCTACTGTATTTTTCCTTATTCTCATCCTAATGAACAATTTACATACTATTATAAATTCTAAAATCTTCTTCAATCTTCTATCAAACACTTATAGCTTGGCTACTTCTATACTTGATCCAGTGTTGTGTCTAAGTACTATTCCTCTTGCTTCTTCTGCTACTAATAGCACTTATATTTGTACTTGCATTGCTACAAGCTGATCTTGTTGCTATTGGATTATTTATTCTAAATTTGTATTATATTAACTTATATTGTATAGTAGTAGTAAAATTAGTAAAGGTAATAATGATAATAGTAGCAGCATCAGAAATACTCTATAAGTACTAGTGAGCCCTCTTCTTGTCCCACCTAACACTGTTTACTGACTACTTATTTACTAATTATTGCTCTAATCAAATTAGTATACAAATAGCTTTAAGTAGGGAATACCTATTCTAAATGAGGCTTATAGGAGACTTTACTATTCTTTTGTATAAATAGATCACAAGGGAATCTACAGTATAAGACTTTTATACAAAAATATTATCTACCATATTTATACAAAGTAATACATTTACCTATACTAATAGGCTTTGATATAACTAAACAGCCAGGTTTCTCCTATCTAACTGGTATACTTCTTAGGCCTAAAACCTAGCTATTCTTCTTAACTAGAAAATAGTGCTATTCCCTAGTCAAGAATAATGAAAAAAGTAAGTAAGTAAATTTTAGAGTTGGTTAATAAGAAAAACCTTATATTGGATTAATACAAGAGAACTTGGTAGAAAACTTTATATAAAATTATCTATCTTATATACCTAAGACTAATAGTCTATACTCTACTACTTTAGCCTATCCTAAATGACTATGTATCTACCTTAAGGTCAATATATATATGATATGTTGTATGATATTATTCTTTCTAGAACTTTCTATTATCTTCTATTATAATACATAATCTTGTAATAGTATAATAATGATAGTGTTGTGTGACAGTACTGATAAGTCACATTGTGTGACAATTTGTATAACATTATATTAAACCTTAATTCTAGTTTCCAAATAAAAATAAAAATAAAAAGAAATAAAAACTAAGTCTAACTTTTGCAACTCTGATAGCTGAAGTCCTAGATATAGACAAAACTCTATATAAGTATTCTATAATAAATTCTAGATCCAAATATTTATGAAGAGATTTATTCCATTAATTGTTTCTATATAAATATCCATACTCAATTACTCACAATTATTCTTATAATACTTGGTTGCCAACAGAATATATTATAATATCAATATGAATTATTTCTTGATAAAATCAAAGAAATATTTTTCAAGTTATCTTCTTAGAAAGTCTTGGAAATCTATAAGATTTTAAAAAATATTTAAAAAAACTAAAAATTAATATAATAACTAAAAATCCATTGAAAAAGCAAATAATTGTACTTATGAGTACTTTGAAAGAGTCATGATAAAATCAAATACATATATAGCAAATATTAACAAACTATTAAAAGGGGTTAATACAGTATGAAGTACATATATAGCATCAGCCAGATATCAAAGCTAAGCTTAACATTGTGCACTTTTAGCATAACTAGTTCAGTAGCTAGTCTATTCCTAATACTAAATATAATAGAAAAATATATAAAAGAGTTGAATAATGTTAATATAATCAATGCTATAAGCCCAAGAGTTCTTCAATCTAAATCATATCTCAAGATTTTAGGCATCTCTTACTTTATTAAAAATACTAATCTTCCTATCATTTTAGATATTATTAAAAGTGTTATCAAGAGCACTTATATCTTAAATGACATAGTTTTGACCTCTTATCCTCAAGTTATCAAGGTATTATCTAAATCTAATATAGTTATAATATAAATCAACATTTGAAACTTAAAAAAATAGTACTAATGCTAAATGCCTTATTAACAGATATTTTAATGTAAAATGTTATATTACCATAATTAGAGAAATAAACATGAACTCTAGTATTCCTCAGTATAAGACTTGCTAGAAATAGGACCATACTATATTTATGTGTTATATACATAAAGTAAAATATTAAAAATATAATGGTCTATACAAATTAGAATACTATAGAGAAATAGTATGTGTCAAGATCACAGAAAGTGAACTTAGTTTCTTTTTATTTTCTTTTTTTATTTTTATTTTCTCTTGATTTATTTCCTATTATTTTTCTATTTTTAGAACTCTGAGGTTAAGATTAGAAGTGATTGGTCATGCTATCACATTAGTTATATCTGATGGTGTGATCCTAATATTGATCATAGAACTTAAGAAAAAAGAGTAGAAGGTTCTAGAACAAAGTAACATCATACAACATGGACACTATATGTTGACCTTATATCTTATACATGGTCATTTAGGGTAGAGTGCACAGTACTTAGCACAGACCATCAGTAGGAGTATATAAGAAAGACTATTTTGTAAAAGAGCTTTCTATTGAGTTTTCTTGTGTTTCTCTAATACAAGAGTTGTTCTTTTATCCAACTCCAAGGATCTAAGATCATAATAGTATAGTATTGCAAAGCTAACTTCAAGACAAGCCCTTCAATACTCAAAACAAAGAAAGAAGAACTATATACTCATTCTTTTAAATGTATCAACTGTAAGAATAAATATCAGATAAATAGTAATAATTGTCTATTTTGGAAATATAAGTTAAATAGAGATTGGGACAACAAAAAATTACAAGAGCTCTAAGAAATCAGAGCCAACTCAATTCACTTAGCTGTAAATAGGATAAAATAATGATTTTAAAATTCCTAAAAATCTTTGCATATGTTTACAAGAATAGACTTCTAACTGATACTTTATTAGAAAACAACAAAGATTTCAATATTCTTTTTATTCAAGAACCTCTTTGATCAATTATTTATTGTAAATCATATTTTTAAGAATATTAAATACTAAGAATGAACATCTAAGAGTTTTTACTTATATAATACTGATTAGATTATGTTTTTTGTTTAGAAGAGACATTTTAAATTACAGGAATATTAATTTCCTTTTATTTTTCAATTGTAACTTTATGTACTTTTTTATTAATATCTATTCAAATGACTAACAATTAGCCTTAAAACATCTAAAAATCAACCTGAGAGAATCTCACTTATTAAGCTAGATAAGTGTCCTAGAAGCTGATATTCAGATAAGAGTAGATCTACTTATACAAGCTCCTATATATACTATAGAAGATAGTTTGTTACATGGTATAGTACTTACAATACAGATAATTATCCAATAAGGTCTAAGTATAATAATTAACAAAAGAAAAAGAGACTGATAGACATATAGCAATAGATTAAGAGATGTAGATAAGATCACCACTGATAGTATTATATAAGAATTACCTTAGAAAAATACAATGCTATTGTTCATAAATAGTAGATGTATTTTCAAGCTTTAGAATACAAAGGAAGAAATTTTCTCAACTTAAATGATGACAATAATCAACCTATTCATCCAATATATTCCAAAGATGGTGCTTGGCTAAAGTATTTCAGCTTTTCAAACTCAATTTGTACATATATCACAAGACTAATCATGAATCACACTCCTATTAGTAAATATAAGCTTAGGTTCTTTCCTATAAAACTCTTTATATATATATGCAGATATTATTTTATTAAAACAAGAAGGCACATTCTATTTGATTGCACATAAAATATTAAGTCTTAGAATCTTAAGAGAAAATCTCTTAAGGATATTCTTATATTTTTAGAGTTCAATCCTGAAGTGTTTTACTTTCAGAAAAACATCTCTTAGGTTAGTTAGTATAGTTTATATTGCTTACTTTTCTTTTTTCTCCTTCTATTACTTTTTTTCTTTTTTCTTTTTTTTCTTTTTAATTAAGTAATTATATTGTGTAGTTATCACAGTTTACCACTATATCCTATGTAATAAATTGTTGATTTAAAAAAATAATAATGTCATACTATATGTTAATAGTATATAATATACATATTCTTTAGAGTAGGCTAGATTTAGTATAGTACAGACCATTAGCCAAGTGTATATTTTGTTTTAATACTTTGAGACTTGAATTGTAATATTAGAACTTGATATCCATTTCTTGTGACTATCCCATACTAGGCCTTCTCTATATCACGGAATGAATTACTCACTTGTTTGTAATATCTGAACCTTAGATGTACTCTCAGAGGTTTAAGAGTGATTCAGAAGTTCAATAATAATGACAATGATAATAAAGATCAATATAGATGTCAATAATAAAAAAATGAAAATTAATATTGTTAAATCTGAGAATTTTTAGATATAAAAGTATTTATACAAAATAGTGATGGTCTGTATGCAAGCTATTTCCATTACATAATCAAAACTCACACCTAGTGAGACTGTTATCTGTCATAGCAAATGTCAGGCTAATTTTAAAAACCATTTAATAAATGCTTTCCAAAGCAACTTTGATTGTAAGAATCTATTTAGTTATTTCTGAGATAATAGCCAATGAAACTTGTAGTTACTAATAGTCTGAATTAGTCTACTAGTTGTAGAGATACAAGTTGAATCAAGTTTGTAATACTCTATCTTTATTCTCTTATTCAGTAGTCAATACAATTACTAGTCACTCTTAATATAAAAGCTAAACTTCAGGTATAAAAAGGAGCTAGCTGCTTAACACAGGTAGTCATAGACATTGTTAAACACTATAGGAACATGTTACAGTATTAGACATGGTTCACATCAGAAAATAGAAGTCTACAGAATTGAATTAGAGATATGTAAAGTGTGTAAACTCTGTACTTAGTAATACAAACTTGTGAAATAATCTTGGCTTCAGCTTATATGCTGTGTGGTCACAACTTCAGATGAATGGATGAAGTCTAAGATGGGAGTAAGTGCTGATTTGGTATATCACTGTTAAATACCAGAGATCGAGTTCAATAAGAATTATCTTTATTGATTATCAGACTAGTGAATTACAGTATAACTACTAGTTTTATATACAAGTAGGTAATATAGGAGATGCTTGGGGTTTGAGTGGTATAACTTTTATCTTCTTGAGTAGAGGTTTCAGTAGTGAGATACTAATAACAGTAAGATAGGAGAACTCTGTTATGAAAGACTGAATATCCAGTAAATTGTTGCATTACTATCATAAAGACATATTACAAAAAAATGGCCATCACAGAAAATGGGCTTATATTATAGATGCTGAGGGGTAGTATTACTATAGGAATGTATCTTCCAAACAGATAGACTTGGTATATGATATACAAGAAAGATAGCTATTGTAAAAGACAAACTTATATAGATTTGTTATGATGACATCACTGCCACAGAAACATATCTTTGAAAACAGATAGACTTGATATATGATAGTTATCCAAGATATAGTAAAGCATCTCAGAAGTCTAGATAAATAATTTATATATTATTCAAGAATACAAAAGACAAATCAGAACAACCTTTGGCTTTAGCTTGTGTACTATATCTCTACTAGTCATATTAGTCATATATTTTCAAATAGAACTTAGGGAACTCAATAGGTAGAAAACCACTAGAGAATAGTGAAATGTATTGTTGCCAATGCCAGAGATGGATGTTAGTTTTAGTTGATTTTCAGGATAACTAATATAATATAAACTACCAGATTATATACTAGGTATATTATCTAGTGTAGCTATCTGAAACAAAGGCTGTTAAGTAAGTTATTCTGATTTCTAGTAATTCTCAGATATTAGGAAATAAAAGTCTATAGAGTTAACTAAGACCAGCAAGAATATCTGAGATAGAATAATGATATATAATCTGTACTAGATAAGATTAGGAAGTGCAAATGAGAGAAAAGAGGTTATCTATAAGTTGAGATGGGTATGGTTAGAACAGAATGTGATAGACATTAGTGACCAGACCTAGGCTACTGGCTAGATATTATTCATTGTTTAATTAGATGGTATTGAGTAATATACTTGTATTTTTTCATATAGAAACTCTGTGCTATAGTATCCACTTATAACCTATATATACAGAAGAATGGTGAGTATTCTTCAGACCTTATTCAGAATAAAACATCTTTCTTAAGACAAAATTGTTTACATTTTCTTAGAGTAGTAGTTAACAGTCAAGGTAGTTAGTAAACAGTATAGATGAGACTTAAAGAAAGCCCACTAATACTTACAAAGATTAAGTCTAGTTTAGATTACAAGTCAGAGAGAGAAACCAGTACTGGTTCTATCTTACTTTTATATACATTATCACCTCCTATACCTTTACTACAATCATCATTATCTAATCCAATTAATTTACCCCTTTTTACTACAACATGAGTTAACATAGCTTAATCAATTATAAACAAATTATTAGGCAATAACAGAAATAGCTTGTAGCAACACAGATATAGATCTAAGCATTACTAGCAGCAGGAGAAGTAGGAGGAAAAGAGATAGCAGCAATCTTTAGGCCTAATGCAAGGTCAAATATAAAAGTGGTCAAGTTATAAACATTCAATAGAAAAACAGAAAAGGTTTTAGTATTTTTGATGGCATACAGATTGTATATCAGAATGAGAATAAAAAATGTGGCAGTAGAGGAGCAGATACAGTAGATATTATCATATGAGCAGAAAGTGTCAGTAGATATCTAGAGGGAGAATATTATAGAAAATTTAAAAAGTAGAAGTCTTAGCTACATAATAGTTGGAGAAGTTTTGTCAGATTTAAAAGAGAAACTTGGGAGAGGAGAAAATAAGATAATAAAAGTAGTAGAGTTGAAGAAAGTGGAGCAGAGAAGTAAGATAATAGAGGAGTTTGTACAAGAATTCAAGAGAGCAGTAAAAGAAAGTAAGTATAAAAAAGGGCCACTAATAGAAGAATTTAAGAGAGGAATGAATGGAGTAATCAGAAGGAAGTTTATAGAAGCTGAATGGTCTCCAAAAAGTATAGAGTAATAGTATAAGAGGGCTACAAATTTGAATAAATACTGGAGAGAAAGTAAGTAAGAAGAAGAGAAGTTGAAAAGTAGGAGAGAAATAGGAGCTCAAGCTCAAAGAATGAATACACTAGCAACTACTGGTGGGTCACAAGGACAATAATTGTCTCAGCCTTAGGTTTGGCTAAAAGGATAGAAGATTTCTCAATAATAGATGCCAGTAGGGCCTACTCTAAATAGAGTGAGTTGAGAGGACAAATATGGTTATTGTACACCCAAATCAACAGGCAGTGTTTGTGGCAAGGTGTAATCTATATGCAATAGAGATAGACTGTGGAAGGAACTAATATAGCTATAGAGATTTCAAACATATTGTGAGAAATTGTAAAAATTGTAAAATAGTAAAACAAGGAAGAAGAATTGGTTATGAGAATAATAGCAATTTAAATAGGAAAGAGAGTCTAGTAGTCCTCAACTAGGCTTTAGTAGTAGTAATAGATTTATAATGTTCAGTAAAATAATAGATAATACATCCTGCTACAACCTGGATAATGGGAACATGTTAAGAGAAGTTACAGTGAAAATCAGGCTACAAAGAATCAATACATAAGAGAAAGTGACAATAGAGATATTGCTAGATAGTAGTGTAATAGAGCTGATAATGAGTTCAGAGTTTACTTAGAAATAGAGGTTGAATGAAAGAAAATTAAAAGACCTATCTATATAAGAAATGTGGACAGTTCCTTCAACAAAGAAAAACCTATTGAGCATATAGTAGAAGTTAATATTTATTATTAGGAGCACAGAGAGAGAACAAAGATTGATGTGATTGGAGGTCAGAAGTAGAGTATGATTTTGGGAATACTATGGCTTGCTTGTTATAATTCTGAGATTGACTAGAAGATAGGAGAAGTAAGAATAACAAGGTGTCCAGAAGAGTATGGAAGATAGTAGAGATTAAAGTAGAGAAAGTCAGGGTAGTAGAAATAGAAAAAAGAAGAGGAAAAGAAGTAAGAAAAGAGAGAGCAAGAGAAAAAACAAAAGAAGAAAAAACAAAAAAAAGAGAAAGAACAATGAAAGTGAAGAAGATAGCAAAAGAATGGGAAATTTGGAATGAAGAAAAGGAGACAGCAAAATCCAAAGAAGAGACCAAGAAATTGGTTTCTCAAAAATTCTACAAGTGAATCCATGTCTTTGAAAAGAAAGCAAGTGAGAGAATGCTGACAAAGAAGTTGTGGAATTATATAATAGAAACAAAGAAAGAATTTGTGCCAAGGAAGAGAAAGATGTACTCATTGTCAAGAGAGGAGAAATGCATGAGTTCACTGAAGAACAATTGAGAAAATGGTACATTAGACCCTTAAAGTTGCCTCAAATGACACTAGTATTTTTTGTAGGAAAGAAGAATGGTAAGAAGCAGATAGTACAGGACTATATATATTTAAATAAATAGCATACAGATCAAGAAGGAGGATAAGTGGAAGGCAGCATTCACTACTCTAGAAAGGTTGTTTAAACTGACTGTAATGTTCTTTGGACTTACAAACTCTCTAGTGACATTTCAAATGATAATAAATGAGATCCTACAAGATTGATCAATACTAAAGAAGTAGCAAGTTTCATTGACAATGTTATAGTAGAAATGGAAGAAGAGAAGGGACATGACAAAGTAGTGGAAGAAGTAGTAAAGAGATCAGCAGAGAACAACTTATATGTAAAATCAGAAAAATGCAAGTAAAATATTAGAGAAGTAGAGTTCTTAAGAATAGTGATTGGATCTGAGTGAATAAAAATAGAGGAAG